>SAYR01003018.1:2505726-2519202 GCA_004382745.1 Argopecten irradians irradians
GAAAACTGCTGCCTTTGGACATATATTACATTAATTTTGGTAATGTATACTGTACTAAAGCTTTGCGTTTGCGGCTACTTAAATTTTGTTTACTATCGCGTTATAAAGGGCATATTTTGCAAAGATTTATTTTGTAGATACTTTTATCTATTTCTGCAATAATTAAGAAACATTATTGATTTAAGCGGAGATATAACTTTTTCAAAAATTTACCTTAATTCGCGAAATAAATTGGAAGCACAAAGGAGTTGGTTACATAGATATGTAGGATATGAGAATTATGTGGTCGATTAGGCTTGGATGGGGCAGCAAGGGTCTTCTTTAGACCTCTCACACCAGGTGAGTGTTGACAGTAGATATGTACGTTGTGGATGAATACTTACGTGTCGAAGACGATGATTGAACAATGGTAGGCTTTACGACCTCCACACACGGACAGGTTTAACAGTAGATATGTACGATGTGAGAACTTACGTGTCGAAGGCCGTGGTAGGTAGCAAGTAACTGTTACGCATCTCCACACCAGGACAAGGTTTAATCAGTAGATATGTATGGTGTGAGAACTTATGTAATGTCAAGGCTGTGTGACACATGTACTGTTACGACCTCCACACCAGGTGAGGTTGACAGTAGATATGTACGTGTGAGACTTACCATGTTCGAAGGCGTGTGGTAGACACAGTACTAGTTACGACGCTCCACACAGAGACAGGTTTACAGTAGATATGTATGATGTGAGAAGGCTTACGTGTCGAAGAGATGATGAAGCAAGGTACTGTTACGACCTCCACACAGGAGCAAGTTTAGCCGTAGAATTTGTAGCGTGTAGAACTGTTCGTGTCGAAACGCGTGGTAAACAGTAGCTTGTTACGACCTTCGACCCAGGTGAGGTTTGAGCAGTAGATATGTACGTGTGAGACTTACGTGTTCGAGAGGGCGTGGTAGAACACCGTGCTGTTAAGACCTCCACACCAGGAAGGTTTACAGTAGATTGTACGTGTGAGAACTTACTGTGTCGTAAGGCCGTGGTAAGCACAGTACTGTTAGCGACCTCGCAGACCAGGCATGAGTTGACAGTGAGAATATTGCTCAAGTGTTGATGAATTACTGTGTCGAAGGCGCGTGGTAACACATTTAATGTTAGACGACCTCCAACCAGACAGGTTAAACAGTAGATATGGTACGTGTGAGACTTGTGTGCGAAAGGCGTGGTAGTGACAGTACTGTTACGTACCTCCACCCAAGGAGGAGCGGTTTAAGCTAGAGTATATGTACGGTAGTGAGAACTTACGTGTCCGAAGGCCTTGATGGGCAGGCGGTACGTTATCGACGCTCCACACCAGGTGAGGTTGACAGTAGATATGTAGCTGTGAGAATTACGTGTCGATAGACGATGATGAAAAAAAAAAAAGGTATGTTACGACCTCCACACCAGGACAGTTTAGCAGTATAAGCAGGATATTGTACGTGTCGAGAACTTATGTTCGAACGGCCTGGTAGGCAGCAGTACTGTTAGGCGATTCACACCAGGACAGTTAGGAGTAGATATGTAGCGTTGTGAGAACTTACATGTCAAAGGCCGTGGTAAGCCACAGTACTGTTAGCGACTGCCACACCAGTGTGAGGCTTGACAGTAGATATTGCTAGCGTGTGAGAACTTACATGTCGAAGGGCCGTGGTAGACAACAGTACTGTTACGACCTCAGACACGCAGGGAGGTTGACAGTAGATATGTACGTGTGATGAACTTACGTGTTCGCAAGGCCGTGGTAGACACAGTCTGTTACGCACGCTCCAACACCAGGACAGGCTTTAGCAGTAGATATGTTACGTGTTGAGAATTACGTGTCAAAAGGCCGTGGTTAAATCCATGTTAGCGTAATCCACACTCCAGACGGTTTAGCAGTAGATTGTGCGTGTGAGAACTTACGTGTGAAGGCCAGCTGGTGAAAAAGCAGTAGCTGTTACGACTCAACAAGGACAGGTTTACAGTAGGATTGTACGATGGAGAAGTCAACGTGCAAGGCCGTGGTGGTCAGGCAGTACATGTTTACGTACTCCACACCAGGACAGTTTATAGTGATAATGTACGTGTGAGAAACTTAGTGTCGAAGACGATGATGAACAAGGGTACTAGTTAGAAGTCATGAACGGCTCCACACCAGGACAGTGTTTAGCAGTGATAGTGTAAAGGCGTGTGGAGAAGCTTTCGTGTCGAGCGTGGTAAGAAACACAGTACGTTAGCGACTCAGCACACCAGGTGAGGTTGAACAGTAATATCGTACATGTGAGAACTTACGTGTCAAAGGCCGTGGCAAAGCACAGTACGTTGTTTACGACCTCCACACCTAGGCAGGTTTAAGACAGCAGATAATTTGTAGTGTGAGAAATTGACGTGTCGAAGGCCATTGTGAAAATGACACAGTAACTGTTTACGACCTCCACACCAGTGTGAGGTTGAGCGGTAGATATGTACGTGTGAGAACTTAGCGCTGTCGAAAGGCCGTGGTATAAACCGTTTAAAGACAGCAGTTACGTTACGACCTCCACAGTGACAGGTTTAACAGAGATATGATACGTTGTGAGAACTGTTACGTGTCAAGAGAAGATGATGAACAAGGTAGCTGTTAGCGACGTCTCCACAGCCGGACAGGTTTACTAGTAGATAAAAAATAACAGGCTGAGGTTATATATAAAGATAGAATTGTTCAATCTTAGTTGTTGTTTGTTATATTTAATAGTTTTAAGATGCGACACTCATCAACCCCTTATCTCCCCCCCTCCCCCCACCCCCTCCTGCTCTCTCTCTGTTTCTCCGATCAACAGTCCGCCGCTACACTACTACTCCATACTTTCTTGCTTTACTCTGTCTCCAGCTAAACTCAGTACTATACATTAATATCTCTCCCAAATCTTATTTATGAATATGTGCAGATCAATGAAGTCTAGTTTGATACTTATATATGTTACTTCCCATTGTATATATATGTATAGTATTGATGAAATGCCTTTTGAAAATAAAAAATTAAAAAAAAAAAAAAGAAATGATGCCCTGATACGCATATGATTTTTATGAAACTTTTGAACATGGTAATTGGGTTGAGCGTGTGTGCTTTTGAATATGTACTGTCAAACTTTATAATAATAGAGAAAACAACATATGATATGAAATTGACACTCCTTGCGTTCAGCATCATTACAGTTTAAAGTGGTTGCTAACAGTTATGAGTAGGATGATTTATGTTAATGATATTTGGACATATTTATTATCTAGGAGGGAGTATTCAGTACATCGTTATAGGGGTGTCAAATATAAAAGTATTAAATATACAATGCGTGAATAAATAACACTAAATTCATCTTCAGAACATCCTTCAACATAAGTATGGAAGAGGTGTCTGTATGAAGAATTGTGACAATTTATTGCTAGGAAATTTTATTGTTCATATAAGGCAAGTCGTTATAACGCTTATGGAACTGTTAGTACAGTCTACACAATATCTATAACATGTTTATTCACAGGTTTTAGATTATAATTACGAAGTGAGCTTTAGTTGTTGTACTTCCGTAAGTTGATGAAATATATACTCCCACATCCTCTCACATTAGATACCTCAAAATAAACAGTCTATAACACTTCTGTCCATATTACCATTCTCGTATACAATGTGATGAAGCATGTAGGCCCACTTCATGTAAAGAAAAAAACCAATTGCTTTGCGGTTTGAGGCAGCGCACCCACAATTTTATCCTATAACAGTGAGCAACCAATTAAATAATTTTACATAGACCACAGTGTTAAACTTTGTTAAAGTTTTGTACTGTATTACTGAAACAAAGGAATATTAGTTAGCTATTGTGTTCTATAATTAAAGTCTAGGCTCTCATACACTAGATAGAAAAAATGTGACCTTCTGTTCAAACTCCAACCAGGGTAGCTATATTGAAATCAGGCGCATTTTGCACTTAAAAAATCCCGAAATTCTAATATTTTTACCTATTCATTATCAAAATCGATATTTTTAACTTAAATCTCAATATGAATTTCCAAATTTATATCATGGTTAACTAACAATATTTACCTGTCAGAAAACATTTTTACTTTTAAAATTCATAATTAGCCAGCCAATCAGTGGCCGGGTTAAAATTCTATTCTGGGCTTAATCTTGTATACGCAGGGGCCATTTCAAAGGTCTTTTTTCATTTAGTTAGTTGTCTCCTATAGCAGAAATTAAAATTCCAATACTCACCTATGATGTTAAGTGTATTTCGGCTGTATGTCAAGTCTTTAATATGAAATTGACCGGTGACGTGGTTTGTCGATGACAGGGCTTCATTTTCGGACAGTCACCCACGGAGTAATTCTGAAAACATGAAATGTTGAACTTACACACTGTGTTGATTAATGGTAAATCATGTATTAAATATTGAAATAGTATTAATGTTGTTTAAGTTAATTATTGGTTATATCATTAAACTTTCTGAATATAATGAAAAATAGGAAAAGTTCCCAGCCAAGGGGAGATAATCCATTACATAAACCAGTAACATAGTTCCAGAGCCTTTCTGTTTAAAATAAACAAAATAAACAAAGATCAAACCTGTAATGAGCACAAAAGATACATGTCTTCGTCCATGACTGGAATCTGTGCAACCAACACATATTTCCGGAAATTTTGAATGACTCTGACCACATATGTTTCATTTACAAAAAAAAAAATATTCACAAAATTGTATGTTTCATCATTATTACGTAAAATGCATACTTTAAATAAACTAATTAGCCCTAATATTAAATTAATAAGTACAATTAGTTCAATTAGCTTACCTGAGATGAATAGTATGTAATACAATGAAAGAGCCACCATCACACCAATTATACCTGGCAGGTAGAAATAGCAAACCCCAAACTCGACATTATGTTATACAATGTAATTGTTTCCCCTTAATGATACCAATTTCAAATGTATAAGCTGTAAATTATGTTTTATACCATTGTGGCTTTCGGCACTCGAACATGACGGAGACGACTGACCCCCCCCCTCCCCATTCTAAATTTGACCGCTAAATCCTGGTTCACCTAAACCGGAACATGCATACAATTCCATGAACAAAATTCTGACGATGAGGAGACCATGCACGGCGCACCCATGTGACCGTACCCAACCGATGGTAAACGCACATGTCACACGTTAACAGCCATGCTAATTACCTTTATCTACGTTATATGTACCATTAACTTACTAGTGAATTCTAAATAAACTACATACATAGTCACAGTGACACGTTTTATTCTAAAACTTGGCGACTTACCTTTGTATCCATGGACTCATTCGGCTCCATTGACTGACTCTTATACTTCCGGTGCGTGCGCTATAGAGAACAACCAACTAAATAATTTTACACAGACCACAGTGTTAAAATTTTGTACTGTATTATTAAAGCAGCGGAATAAAAGTTAGCAATTGTGTTCTATAATTAAAGTCTATTTTCTCATATAACACTAGATAGAAAAAAAAGTTTGGGTCCATCTGATCTAACTCCAACCAGGGTAGCTATATTGAAATCAGGCGCATTTTGCGCTAAAAATCCTGAATTTCTAGTACTTATCCCTCTTCATTATCAAAATTGACATTTTAAACTTAAATCTCAATATGAATTTCCAAATTCATATCATGGTTATCTAAGAATAATTACATGTCAGAAAACATTTTTACTTTTGAAATTCATAATTAGCCAGCCAATGAGCGGCCGGGGTAAAATTCTATCCTTGGCTTAATCTTGTATACACAGGCGCTTTTCGAAGGTCTTTTTTATTTAGTTGGTTGTTCCCTATATCCATATAAACTGCTCTGTTAAGTGTGTGTTCAGTTTCGATACCGTGGATCAGAGTGATAGATATATATCGTAGTGATTATTGTCAGTGTTGATGTAATCGTGACTCTTCAAGTGTATACTTATATAACATCGAAGTTGATCGAAAAACTACTCCACTTTGAGATAAATCGCTTTTCTGGAACATACATAATGCTAATTGGATAACGGGGCACCAAACTGCGAAACAATCTGTACACTCGAAGGGGGTCTGAAATATGCAGTGTACTATACCTTTTAAATCACATGACCTCCACACCGTGTCACCAACAAAATAAGTCAGTTATATACACCCCAGTATCAACACATGTCTACCAACAGCGAAAAGGTGGCCACAAAACAATGACAATTGTCTTAAGAACATACATTTTAACATTTAGTCCCCTCTCCCCATATCAACATCCTTCGACCGCCGGATAATATGGTTAACTGGTAAATGACCCAGAGATTGTCGGGTATGTAGATAGCAGTTCGGCTGGTCTGTTCTACACTAGAAACAGCTGATCATATCATACATGACAGAAAGTTGCCAAACACATGGAGTAAGACAACATGTGTTTAAATGTGAAAGCAATGTTATTAAAATATGTCTTAAAATATTGCAGGTATATATGTTTAATGAATTTATATATTTACTTCACTCATTAGCTTCCATACAATTATTAATTCGAAAAATGGACATCAATTACTAAAATTAAACTAAAATGATGATAACTGTAGAAAATACTCCAAAATTATCAGTCTTATTATTAACCACAATCGAGTGACAAACATATGTATGACAACAATACATGTAAGCAGGTCCACAGTGAGCAATACATATAAAATTGTCAGCTTAAATATAACACTATACACAAAACTATTACTTAATGAATACATTGCTAGCTTCATAATATAACTAATGAATACACCTTTTTTCCATTATTTAACACAAGTCCAACAGAGTTGTCAACATATTACAAAACGCAACCGTGACAGTTAAAAAATCATAAAAAACAAACAAAAAACAATAAAAAAAATAATAAACAAATAACCCACATGAATAACAACAACAACAGGGACCCAATATGCCACCATGAGTTTATGTGTTGTTTTTTACACAAATAAAAACACTGTTTATGTGCATGTGTGAACGACTTGCGTCAAATTAAGTTTCGAAACAGTTCCATCCAGAAACACAAGATAAACATGTTGTTCATATATTGATTGACACATTTGTTTATAACATTCAAGGTTACATACTTCAATGCAAATATCTGACAAAACATTGAACATGCTACATCAAAGGCATCTTGCATTTAAAACTAAGTTCAGGCATGGTTTATCAAGTATTATCAACTTCAGTTGATAGAAAGTGGCACAAAACCCACTGGGAGATTTTCAAAACTACCAAATGGTGCTTTAAAATTATTATCTACAGAGAGAATGTCATATAGACAATAAATCCGCTACAGACATCAACCATACAACAGCAACAACGGTATCACAAGCAGTAACCTTTGTCTTGAGAGTATCACATTAAGTTATCCCTATAAGCACCGCCTATGTTCAAAACTTTTAAATGACCTCGTCATAGTATGGTGTTCAGATAGTAGTCTTTGAAGGTATGTTAAATCTGTAAATTTATTTCCATACATTTATTGATTCGAAGACATTAATCACTAAATTTAAATAAAAAAGAAAATAATTTCATTAATAATTAGTCTCTATACCTCCTGTGACGTCATTCCCGAAACATTGAGGTCGTCAGGGTGACGTCCTGTAGCCAGATCATTTTCAGCTCTTAATCGTACTAGTAAAGTTGAAATGTATGCATTGTAAGTAAAATCAAAAGCTCATCTAAAGTCGTGAGTACAGAAATTACGGCACAAAAAACAAGTCGGGTTTATTTATCACGAAAATAATAATATCGCAAAATGTTTACACATTCGAATTACGAATGTACTCGCGAATGTATTCTGTTTACATCGATATAAAGGAAGGAACTGTCGCTGAGACGACGAGTCTGTAAGACACGATATTTTATTTGTCTATCCACTATAACTAGTATACAGAATCTCCAACAGCAATCACGCCACATATCTTGTACAGGAATACTCTCTTGAATTAAAAGACGTCATATCTCTTGAATTAAATGACGTCATATATGAATGCGGTCCTTAATAGAATCACTTTAAATCATTTTAGTTGCCAGGTAACGTTTTATTTCTTACTAAGGGGAATGTGAATTTATAGGTCAGACTAAATAATACGAATTGTGTTGGTTTTTAATTTTAGATATATACACATCTTTATGGTTAGATAATTAAACAAGAGGCCCAAAGGGCCTTAAAGGTCATCTGACTACCTTGACAATAGTAAAATTAAGTATATATGGTGTCACTTTGTCATGATCATTTTCAATTTCTTTCAACAAATTTTATTTCAAATAAGAGGCCCAAGGGCATTAACATATAGGAAATTAATTAGATATAGTGTCATGGTAGTCATCTTCGATTTGGGATCAACCAGAGATGAAACAATACTTTGTCGGGACCATGTCAGGATCATTTCATGCAAGTTTCAGCCAAATCGCATCGGTAGAACTTGAGAAGAAGTTCAAAATGTGGTTTCAAGATGGCGGCTGTGGCGGCCATCTTGGATATTGGATCGACCCGAAAAATAACAACATTTTGTCGGGACCATGTCAGGATCATTTCATGCAAGTTTCAGCCATATCGCACCGGTAGAACTTGAGAAGAAGTTCAAAATGTGTTTTCAAGATGACGGCAGTGACATCCATCTTGGATTTCGGGTCGACCCGAAAAATTACAACACTTTGTCGGGACCATGTCAGGATCATTTCATGCAAGTTTCAGCCAAATCCCACCAGTAGAACTTGAGAAGAAGTTCAAAATGTGTTTTCAAGATGGCGGCTGTGGCGGCAATCTTGGACTTAGCATGAAATTATCCTGTCATGGTCCCGACAAAATGTTGTTATTTTTCGGGTCGATTCCAATAATCCAGATGGCCGCCACAGCCGCCATCTTGAAACCACATTTTGAACTTCTTTCTCAAGTTCTACCGATGCGATTTGGCTGAAACTTGCATTGAAATGATCCTGACATGGGTCCGACAAAGTATTGTTTCATCTCTGGTTGATCCAAAATCGGAGATGACACCATGACACTATATCTAATTAATTTCCTATATGTTAATGCCCTTGGGCTCTTATTTGAAATAAAATTTGTTGAAAGAAATTGAAAATGATCATGACAAAGTGACACCATATATACTTAATTTTACTATTGTCAAGGTAGTCAGATGACCTTTAAGGCCCTTGGGCCTCTTGTTTAATTATCTAACCATAAAGATGTGTATATATCTAAAATTAAAAACCAACACAATTCGTATTATTTAGTCTGACCTATAAATTCACATTTTCCTAGTAAGAAATAAAACGTTACCTGGCAACTAAAATGATTTAAAGTGATTCTATTAAGGACCGCATTCATATATGACGTCATTTAATTCAAGAGATATGACGTCTTTTAATTCAAGAGAGTATTCCTGTACAAGATATGTGGCGTGATTGCTGTTGGAGATTCTGTATACTAGTTATAGTGGATAGACAAATAAAATATCGTGTCTTACAGACTCGTCGTCTCAGCGACAGTTCCTTCCTTTATATCGATGTAAACAGAATACATTCGCGGAGTACATTCGTTAATTCGAATGTGTAAACATTTTGCGATATTATTATTTTCGTGATAAATAAACCCGACTTGTTTTTTTGCCGTAATTTTTGTACTCACGACTTTAGATGAGCTTTTGA
This sequence comes from Argopecten irradians irradians, assembly GCA_004382745.1. NCBI lineage: Eukaryota > Metazoa > Mollusca > Bivalvia > Pectinida > Pectinidae > Argopecten > Argopecten irradians. The sequence continues at coordinate 2,515,415 of SAYR01003018.1, forward strand.
TTTTACTTACAATGCATACATTTCAACTTTACTAGTACGATTAAGAGCTGAAAATGATCTGGCTACAGGACGTCACCCTGACGACCTCAATGTTTCGGGAATGACGTCACAGGAGGTATAGAGACTAATTATTAATGAAATTATTTTCTTTTTTATTTAAATTTAGTGATTAATGTCTTCGAATCAATAAATGTATGGAAATAAATTTACAGATTTAACATACCTTCAAAGACTACTATCTGAACACCATACTATGACGGGGTCATTTAAAAGTTTTGAACATAGGCGGTGCTTATAGGGATAACTTAATGTGATACTCTCAAGAGAAAGGTCACTGCTTGTGACCCCCGTTGTTGCTGTTGTATGGTTGCTACCGAGATGTCTGTAACGGATTTATTGTCTATATGACATTCTCTCTGTAGATAATAATTTTAAAGCACCATTTGGTAGTTTTGAAAATCTCCCAGTGGGTTTGGTGCCACTTTATATCAACTGAAGTTGATAATACTTGATAAACCATGCCTGAACTTAGTTTTAAATGCAAGATGCCTTTGATGTAGCATGTTCAATGTTTTGTCAGATATTTGCATTGAAGTATGTAACCTTGAATGTTATAAACAAATGTGTCAATCAATATATGAACAACAATGTTTATCTTGTGTTTTTGGATGGAACTGTTTCGAAACTTAATTTGACGCAAGTCGTTCACACATGCACATAAACAGTGTTTTTATTTGTGTAAAAAAACAACACGTAAACTCATGGTGGCATATTGGGTCCCTGTTGTTGTTGTTTTTCATATGGGCTATTTGTTTATTATTTCTTTTTTTATTGTTTTTTGTTTGTTTTTTATGATTTTTTTAACGTTTTAACTGTCACGGTTGCGTTTTGTAATATGTTTACAACTCTGTTGGACTTTTTCATTAAATAATGGAAAAAAGGTGTATTCATTAGTTATATTATGAAGCTAGCAATGTATTCATTAAGTAATAGTTTTGTGTATAGTGTTATATTTAAGCTGACACTTTTATATGTATTGCTCACTGTGGACCCGCTTACATGTATTGTTGTCATACATATGTTTGTCACTCGATTGTGGTTAATTATAAGACTGATAATTTTGCAGTATTTTCTACAGTTATCATCATTTTAGTTTAATTTTAGTAATTGATGTCCATTTTTCGAATTAATAATTGTATGGAAGCTAATGAGTGAAGTAAATATATAATTCATTAAACATATATACCTGCAATATTTTAAGACATATTTTAATAACAATTGCTTTTCACATTTAAACACATGTTGTCTTACTCCATGTGTTTGGCAACTTTCTGTCATGTATGATATGATCAGCTGTTTCTGGTGTAGAACAGACCAGCCGAACTGCTATCTACATACCCGACAATCTCGGGGTCATTTACCAGTTAACCATATTATCCGGCGGTCGAAGGATGTTAATATGGGGAGAGGGGACTAAATATTAATATGTATGTTCTTAAGACAATTGTCATTGTTTTGTGGCCACCTTTTCGCTGTTGGTAGACATGTGTTGATACTGGGGTGTATATAGCTGACTTATTTTGTTGGTGACACGGTGTGGAGGTCATGTGATTTAAAAGGTATAGTACACTGCATATTTCAGACCCGCTTCGAGTGTACAGATTGTTTCGCAGTTTGGTGCCCCGTTATTCAATTAGCATATTGTATGTTCCAGAAAAGCGATTTATCTCAAAGTGGAGTAGTTTTTCGATCAACTTCGATGTTATATAAGTATACACTTGAAGAGTCACGATTACATCAACACTGACAATAATCACTACGATATATATCTATCACTCTGATCCACGGTATCGAAACTGAACACACACTTAACAGAGCAGTTTATATGGATATAGGGAACAACCAACTAAAATAAAAAGACCTTCGAAAAGCGCCTGTGGTATACAAGATTAAGCCAAGGATAGAATTTTACCCGGCCGCTCATTGGCTGGCTAATTATGAATTTCAAAAGTAAAAATGTTTTCTGACATGTAATTATTCTTAGATAACCATGATATGAATTTGGAAATTCATATTGAGATTTAAGTTTAAAATGTCAATTTTGATAATGAAGAGGGATAAGTACTAGAAATTCAGGATTTTTAGCGCAAAATGCGCCTGATTTCAATATAGCTACCCTGGTTGGAGTTAGATCAGATGGACCCAAACTTTTTTTTCTATCTAGTGTTATATGAGAAAAATAGACTTTAATTATAGAACACAATTGCTAACTTTTATTCCGCTGGCTTTAATAATACAGTACAAAATTTTAACACTGTGGTCTGTGTAAAATTATTTAGTTGGTTGTTCTCTTATAGCGCACGCACCGGAAGTATAAGATCAGTCAATGGAGCCGAATGAGTCCATGGATACAAAGGTAAGTCGCCAAGTTTTAGAATAAAACGTGTCACTGTGACTATGTATGTAGTTTATTTAGAATTCACTAGTAAGTTAATGGTACAATTAACGTAGATAAAGGTAATTAGCATGGCTGTTAACGTGTGACATGTGCGTTTACCATCGGTTGGGTACGGTCACATGGGTGCGCCGTGCATGGTCTCCTCATCGTCAGAATTTTGTTCATGGGAATTGTATGCATGTTCCGGTTTAGGTGAACCAGGATTTAGCGGTCAAATTTAGAATGGGGAGGGGGGGGGTCAGTCGTCTCCGTCATGTTCGAGTGCCGAAAGCCACAATGGTATAAAACATAATTTACAGCTTATACATTTGAAATTGGTATCATTAAGGGGAAACAATTACATTGTATAACATAAATGTCGAGTTTGGGGTTTGCTATTTCTACCTGCCAGGTATAATTGGTGTGATGGTGCTCTTTCATTGTATTACATACTATTCATCTCAGGTAAGCTATTGAACTAATTGTACTTATTAATTTAATATTAGGGCTAATTATTTTTTTTAAAGTATGCATTTTACGTAATAATGATGAAACATAAAATTTTGTGATATTTTTTTTTTTTGTAAATGAAAACATATGTGGTCAGAGTCTTCAAAATTTTCCGGAAATATGTGTTGGTTGCACAGATTCCAGTCATGGACGAAGACATGTATCTTTTGTGCTCATTACAGGTTTGATCTTTGTTTATTTTGTTTATTTTTAAACAGAAAGGCTCTGGAACTATGTTACTGGTTTATGTAATGGATTATCTCCCCTTGGCTGGGAACTTTTCCTATTTTTCATTATATTCAGAAAGTTTAAATGATATAACCAATAATTAACTTAAACAACATTAATACTATTTCAATATTTAATACATGATTTACCATTAATTCAACACGTGTGTAAGTTCAACATTTCATGTTTTCAGAATTACTCCGTGGGTGACTGTCCGAAAATGAAGCCCTGTCATCGACAAACCACGTCACCGGTCAATTTCATATTAAAGACTTGACATACAGCCGAAATACACTTAACATCATAGGTGAGTATTGGAATTTTAATTTCTGCTATAGGAGACAACTAACTAAATGAAAAAGACCTTTGAAATGGCCCCTGCGTATACAAGATTAAGCCCAGAATAGAATTTTAACCCGGCCACTGATTGGCTGGCTAATTATGAATTTTAAAAAGTAAAAAATGTTTTCTGACAGGTAAATATTGTTAGTTAACCTTGATATAAATTTGGAAATTCATATTGAGATTTAAGTTAAAAATATCGATTTTGATAATGAATAGGTAAAAATATTAGAATTTCGGGATTTTTTAAGTGCAAAATGCGCCTGATTTC
>SAYR01003018.1:2519227-2532734 GCA_004382745.1 Argopecten irradians irradians
TTCAGCCCAATCGCACCGGTAGAACTTGAGAAGAAGTTCAAAATGTGTTTTCAAGATGGCGGCTGTGGCGGCCATCTTGGATTTCGGATCGACCCGATAAATAAAAACACTTTGTCGGGACCATGTCAAGACCATTTCATGCAAGTTTCAGCCAAATCCCACCAGTAGAACTTGAGAACAATTCAAAATATGTTTTCAAGATGGCGGCTGTTGCAGCCATCTTGGATTTCGGATCGACCCGAAAAATAACAACACTTTGTCGGGACCACGTCAGGATCATTTCATGCAAGTTTCAGCCAAATCCCACCAGTAGAAATTGAGAAGAAGTTCAAAATGTGTTTTCAAAATGGCGGCCATCTTGGATTTCGGATCGACCAAAAACTAGCATTAATCTCATTTTGAAGCTTGTATTGGATTGAGTCAAATTGTTTAAAGCATTTGATTTGCCAGGTTGGACAATGCACAAGAGCTTGGCATGCCTTGTGTTAGGGGAAGGAGGAAGGGACGTTTGGGTGGATGTGCGATGTATACACTATATATATAACAAGAGAACCAACGGAAAAACTGCTAGAAAAGCACCTGTCTTTAAAAAAGGTTATCTGTATTCCGAAAAATACGGTCAAAAATGTCAAATATGTACATATTCTGAAATGAACTTTCTGTCTGGAAGAAACAATTTCAAATACGAAAAACCACATTAATATACCAATATTCCTCTATTAACCTGAGCAATTCAGTGTAATACACTGTAAAAAATCTACGCCTAACGTATTCTTTTAAATATACCTGGATATGCCTTGAATTAATGTTCTAGCGACATTTTATATTGGTACAAAACTACATTGCATAACAATTATATTGTAGTTATATCACATAACCCAAAATGTACATTATCTTAATTAGTCATTATTGAACAACTACAATGTAGACCTGATTAGAACCGTATATGAAACCAATTAAGAGGAACAATATGATATTGACCGTCCAGCTCAAACAATTTGTTCACGGGGTTTGCTCTGTGCTATAATCCATGGTGAAGAAATTGTTTTCTAAACCCACTTTCCATTTATTTCAACTACACTCATTTCCTCTTGTTGTCATGACATATCAATCTTCTTTTCCTTGAGCCACGATTCGCTGTGCATCTTTAAACCAACCGCTTGACCTTTCCTGCTATGAGTTGAAATCTTTCGCCGTCGCTCATCCATCATATCATTAATCAAACAACATTCTACGTGAAATCGAATTGCCATATTAGTGCTATGAATAAGAAATGGTCCTTTTATTGACCGCGTCTGATTACTTGAATGGAACTTGAGCGATTTCCTCTACAGTCTACACATATCTCCTAATCATGTTGTATTGCCGGAAACCCAACAAGAGCGGCCAGAACCTGTAGCTGGTCTCACAATTGACATTTGACGGATTTGTTTGTTGGCGAGTGGTGGCGGAAGCTTCAGACTACTTCGGCCATTGTAAATAATGACCCCTGACACCTGTAGCGTCATGTATTACTCGATTTTTTTACGAAGGCCTATGTATATATGGAAACTCATAGAAAGACAATTTGAGCTACCGCCTACCCACCCATCGATGATATTTTATAGATATTGGTTGTAAATATACATATTTTAGTCTCATAAACTTCTTTCTTTAGCAGTTTTATCCTTCACTTACATATATGTCATTGAAATGTTTCAGCCTGATGATTTTGGTTTAATTGAACATGCCGTCGTAAATGAGGTATGGTTGTATGTGTAACTAATATGAAATATATTGGCTTCTTACTTATTTATTGGTTTATTTGGGCTTAATATGAAATACACCAAAATAACAACAAATCATAAAAAGTGGAACATACCGTTTTCATATGGGCAATTATCTTATATTGTATTGATTATAATTAATATTTCGCTTAAAATAGCGCTGGAGTATTGTAGAAATAAAATCAAAGGTCTGTTTTCCAAATATCGGAATGTTTTGTAAAAGGGTTCAGAAAAGCGCAAAATTTGATATATGTTTTATTTAGACTCATCAAAATGATTTTCGTCAAATATATGGGACAAATGTTTTATCGAAATCTTCCCAACACAAAAAAAAGCAAAAAGCGCTGTTCGTAAATTTACTTCTTTGTTGAGGGTAATGTCTGTTTCCTCTGATGTAAAGTTAAACTATTAATATTTAATATTTTTGTCTGAAGACATTTGGTACAATGAAATAGATACTACCTACATTGGAGTATCACCACTCGAACTCGACTTCGCCTCGGGAGACAGTGATACCAATATAGCCTGTTATTTTTCGTGATTTGATCTAAAAACAAGAAAATCATATGTTAGTGACTTTAAACTTTCGCGATATGAAATTTAAAGTTAGATATCATTCAACCATTCCTCATGATTTCGCGGAGCAAATTTTCGTGGTCCTAGCAATGGCCCACAAAATCGCGAAAATTTCATCCTCGCGAAAACTACTTGCTATACGGTATATTCTCTCCTCGAAGTGACACTAAGTACAAAATGCTACTTGTATTTATATACAATCGAATGAAATGTCTGCTATCGGTTTGATAGTAAAGCCTTTGAACTTTGGTAATTGGAATGCAGTATGCGCCACACTGAAGTCATACCTAAAATACCTTGTTATGATAGCTTTTATGTTCCACATATTTCCCGGACATCATAGAGATTCTCAGACAAGATGGCGAGCCAATATCATATGAATAGAAAAACTTATTTTAATTTGACAAATGTTAAACTTTCCGTCACTACATCGAAACGATGCACATCTTGATTTGATTGAATGCAGGCTTTAATAATATCAGATTAATCATGCCATATTCAGGTATCGTTTGCTATCATTATATACGATGCCCTACAGGTAGGGCATTAGAATTGTACCTGCTTCCCCTTTTGCATGATCGTGAAAGGCGACTAAATTTAGGATATAATCTTTTTTCACATGCCGCAGTCTCCCAAAAAACTTTTCGCATACACAGCAGGCCGTCCTTACATGACCTTGGCTGTTAATAGGACGTTTATCAATCAAACAAACAAACAAATCGTTATATATGTTGTATTTATTAGGACCTGCATCGACTAACTACCGGAATATGTCATTCTATTTACACAAGTCTTTAATTTGTTTGATTACTGTTTGACACGACAGTTTAGTATTACATCTATATCATATTCCGTTACACCATTATCAATTGTTTCTACCAAATGGTGGAGTGTCTACTTTCGTTGTCAGCTACAGTTTTGTAATACTGGCTTAGCCCATGCAATACACTTATGTCGTCTGAGGCTACCCATGTGTTACAGCCTCGTGACGTCAGCTGGTGTTACTACAAAGAATGCAAACAACCAGATTTGCGTTTAAAATATACATTTTCATCTATGGAGAATTGATTTGTTGTACTTCGAACATATTTCTCAACATGGCTAGCTATCATAGTTGCAAAATTGTAACAACAAATCGATGTATGACAGCGAAATACTCTTTCACGTTTGAATATGAAGGATGGGGATATTGTAAGCTCGGGATCACATAATGTTGTATCACAATCGGCGAGCCTAAGATTTTACGACATTTTGTGAACCTCAGGTTTAGTTTAGTTTATCATGTTAAGGCCTTCCATGTATGCATGTGGGGCGGTTGCCTGGTACTGTTGGTCGGTGTTTTTTCTCCGGGTACTCCCGTTTCCCTCCACCATCAAACTTGGTACGTCTTTACATGACCCTGGTTGTTAATAGGACGCTAAACTAATAAAACCAATCATTATATGATATACTGCAACTATTACAATATTTCTCAAATGGCGATGCCATTTTACAATTGTCCTATTTGCAGAACACCCTAAGTATAAAATACATCTATGTCGAACTGGAATCTGGAAAAAAGACTTCTCTTCATTACAATAAATGTGGCTTCTGATCATGTAACTGTAGCAAATAGAAGAACGTGTAGCTTTTACCGTTTGTCGCCGTGAATATCGGCAGTTGATTAGCCTCAATGATTTAGATAGGGAATATCACTATCGACCATCGCCTTGTCAAACTTATTTGTCTGCATTCTTATCTTGATTAATTAGGTGACAATATTCTTTAACGAAAAGTCTAAATAAAAGATACCTGGAGTTTAATAGAGAGTTGGCTTTGATGATCGTTATCAAGGTGAAATCACAGAAATCCACAGACAAAATGGCGGACCGATATCTAATAAAGATAGCAACATTTGAGCTTATATGAGAACCTTTATAGACCATTTTATGTGGTGCAATTTCGACGCTGTTTTCTACCAAAGTAGGCGTATTGGTTGAAATTCTTTGATCCTCAATTTTTAAATTATATGAATCTATTTTTACTTCGATATCAAAGTGTACTTCGGATATACAATCACTTGATTTATTTTCACGGATTTTGTGATCTAAATAAATTCGCAAAAGTGTATCTCCGCGAATTAAAATCTTTCACAAGTCTTTTACAATTAAATTCAAATATATTTCCATTCAATTTCAAACCCGTGAAACTTAATCTCCGCGAAAATGTTTTGAAATGAAAAATCGCGAAATTAAGGGGCCAGGAAAGAAAAGTTGGTATAAAGTACATTTGTATGTTGAATTCAAAATTTATTAATTTCACCATTATAGAGCATAGTGATATCTTTCAAAATACATGAACACGATAAAGTATTATAAGTTATATAAAGTTTATAAAATAGGTTTAATAACATGATATTTAATTCTGCCGCCAAAAATGCACATATCAATATATAAAACGGAAATCATGACAATATAACTAATTTCTTTCAGACAGAAATCAATCAATTAATCAGCGACACATTTATAAGTTCGGGCCAGTCATAACTTTTGTAACTACACAATACAATATTAGAAGTTCTGGGCAGGTATAAAATACTGTTTGGCGTACATAACTGGTGCATAAACATCCAATCGCAACATTTCGGAGAAATTTCCAGCAATCTTCGGAATTACAAAATATATAGATTACCCAAATTTCTTTCACCCTGTGTATGAACACCCTGTAATCTTTATTCTTTCACAAACACCAATTATGATAACCTGGCAGAAAATATATCAATCATATCCCATATCTGGGTGGGTATGTTCCTTGGTGTCTTCTATTTAAGAGGAAGCGTTCCACGAACAAGAAGACAGAACACTAACATATCGTAGTATCCTAGGGCACGCACTGCGAACTACACACCGCATACATGGGCTTGCAATGACCCTGGCTGACGTAAATTTAATCAAGCAATCAAAGGTTACATAATGTATTGCATACGTACATAACAGACGTTCGTAAATTCTCAGATAGAGTGTATAGGTTCCGACCGCATTTGGGTGAAGTAATGATAAAATGCAATATGCTCAGCGAACTTATCATATGAATTCTTCTGTTCACGATCATATATAGCGCAAAAAATAACATCCTGGTGTAGGCTTGAGTATAACGTCAACACACCCCATGTGTTCAGAATTCTAGAACAAGCTACTAAATGTTTGTTTGTTTGATTAATTAACGTCCTTTTAACAGTTATGGTCATGTAAGGACGGCCTCCCATGTATGCTGAGTGTTGTGTGTATGTTATGCGAGGATGCTATTATTTGAGACGTAAGTAAACAAACTAAGCGGGAGAGCTGCTTCGGGATGTACTTGTTTGTTTACATACACCCGCTCATGGATAGCCATGGTAATTTAGGTCCAAAAAAATACAACAATGATATGATTTTAAAACGCATAAGGATAAAAGTAGGCAATTGCTCATGAGCATTTAAAAGATTGTGAATTGTAAAATATTGTTAAGTTAAAACAAAGTAAAAAAATAAGGTATGAGAATTGAAAAAGCGCTAACAAAGATAACAGTCATTTATTAATAAGACTCAGCTCCAGTGAAGCAGGTCGATTTCAATTAGGTACATCGCGTCTCATGAAATGAAAAGCAGTAAGAATGTGGGACACGACGACGTATTTATCTCTCATGAATTTAAAAATCCGTTCAGGGAAATACTATGACTCTTTCACATGTGGATATGAAGGATAGGGGTATTCTACCCAAGGGTCACAAAATGTTGTAAAACCCGAGACTTGCCGAGGCTTGCCGAGGATTTTACATCATTTTATGACCCTATGAGTACCTACCCTCATATCCACATGTGAAAGAATATTTTTCTCCCATACATCGACGTTTAATTGTAATCTTATTACTTTTAATTTCCGCCATTTTGAATTTGAAAAAACCGCGCGCAGTCAAATCTCCTTACATAAAACTTGCATGTTTTTAATGCAAATCCGGTTGTTTGTATCTTTTAAAGTAGATCCTATTTAGTTTTTTAAAAAAATGTTAAAAATTGTTTGTACCGAGGAAATAGTAAATGTGTTGACGCTGTGACGTCACGAGGCTTTATTGCATGGTTAGCAGCTTCAGGCGACATGAGTGTATTGTCCTAGACTAACACGTGTAGGTATGAGAGAAAAGGTGCAACACTCTGAGAGGATGTAGGAGGATCCTCCCACTCCTAAGATGTACATGAGTAAGATATATACGACTAGAAAGGAGTACTTCCTTTGAGCGATCTCGACGACTTGACTAACGAGTTATAGATTTTGCAGTATTTTAAAATGTTAGATGTTAGTTTCGGCGGAACACCTTTGTTGCCACATGTCTTGGAATCCAGAAAAGTACTTTTCACGTACTTTTGGATTTTCTTGATTGCAAACTTTAAAGGATTGATAGAGAGCTCGATAAGAAACAGATGACTGCTTTGTCAATGCTGTTTATTTTTATACTAAAAGTTTGACAGACAGGATACCACCCTGTTGGACTCCCCATCTCCTGTTTTATTTCATACCTACGGTTGAAATACTGGCTGGTCTAGGGCAATAAACTCATGTCGCCTGAGGCTGTATTGCATGGCAACCCATGCAATATAGCCCCGTGACGTCACGGCGTCAACAATTTCAATTTCCTCGGTAAAATTTTAACATGTTTTTCACAAATTGGACAGGTTTTATTATAAAAGATGCAAACAATGAAATCTGAGTTGAAAATATCACGTTTTTTCATGTATCGAAAATTTACTTTCAGTCGTGGATTTCTTCGAATTTATTTCAAAATGGAGGGATATTATAGTTGTAAAATTGCAATAAAACGTCGAGGTATGAAAGAAAAAATACTCTTTCATTAGTGGATATGACACAGTCCTTTGGGAGCTTATAGGGATATGGTGTTTATTGAGTTCCTTAACAGAGCATAGTCCACACACTTTTACTCAACTTTCTCAGAACAATAAATTTTTATGACAAGATATAACACGCATTATCCCTAATATACAACACGCTCACGATTTGGAACTTGGCATGTAACCGATTCAGTAGACCGTCACCATTTCCTTACTATGGGATGCCTAGAAATAGGTCGGGGCGGTGGACCTGATTGGCCAACAAACACCTTTTTTTCTCTACTTTAAATTCGGTTTCCATATACAACAAACACATAATTGGAACTAAGTAAGTACGCTATTCAACAAACCGTTACCATTTCCTTACTATGGGATGCCTAGAAATAGGTCGGGGCGGGGGATCTGAATGGCCATCATACTTCGTCCAACCCTTCTCAGCTATCTTCTTCATACTAAATAAGAGTGTAATCCATTCAATAAACCGTCACCATTTCCTTACTACGGGTTGCCCAGAAACAGGTCGGGGCGGTGAACCTGATTTGCTAGACTGGCCACCAGACCCTAAATTGCTGATAAGACTTTCTCAGCAGAGTTCTTTACTAAATTATCTCCCCCTAGTTTAAAACTTAAGTTGGACTCCACATACAGTTAATTTCTTTATCCGCAGTATTGTAAATGGGGCAGACATCATTCTTGAAAAATTGTCATTTGTGTGAATTTCCCTATTTTCCTGATCTTGTGATGGGCGAAAAAAATATTTTCATATATTTGGATTTTCCAAGATTTTTTTTTCCTGTTAGTGTTTTAGTACTGAGAACTGATCCTAAAAGTTAAAAAAGCCCACAGTTATCGCAATTATTTCTAAGTTAGGCTAAAATTTTTGCTGAATTGACTGGACTACAAACAGGTTATCTGTGACCTACCAGTTTTCTCCAGCTGTGTGGTCAGTAACTTGAGGGAGTGGGGGTTACACCATATCATCAGATAACACTATGGCTAGCCAGTGTTAATGAGGGAACTAATTCTCCTACTGAGTTTGTGGTTTCACACCTTGCCAAACCTTGTGTATCAAATTACAAACCTCATCCAGATTTGACCAGTCTCTAGAATCAGGCATGTAGTAGAGACAAAAATAATCAAGCCAATTTTTAGTGATTTGTTTAATATTCTAGAGACTGGTAGCCAGTCTACTGATTTGCCACCACACTCTGTTCTTAATTCTCCCTATATCTTCTATGTCTTCACTCACTCACTCCCAAAATTTTTATCTTCTTCCACCACTCTCCTACCACTCTATCTTTATCTCTCTCAACGACCCCCCCCCCCTACACACACACCCCTAATGACCACAAATATCACACTAGGCATTCACCTACGGTAGGATAGTGTTGATTTTATGGCTTCGTCCCTTGCTCGTAGGAATCATTGAGATAATGACTGATCCATATCAATCGCAAGTTAAAACATATCAAAAACAACTAAATAGATCACATCAAGCATACACATACGGTAGGAAATTATGTTGATTGTATGGCTTCTTCCCTCGTAAGGGACTTTTTAGCTAATGAAAGATCCATATCAATCGCATAATGAACATAACACTTAATTCCTCCCCATTACCTTCTGTCTATTCTTTTTCTCCCAAAACATATATCAATACTAACATCACGTCGCAAAACATACATGTATATAGGGATAATTCAAACATCACAACACACGGCGTCGGGAGTTTCTTCAGACTCGTCCCCATTGCTTGGGCATTCTAGTAACATCAGGGCCCGGCACCATAAAGCTTTCTTATACAAATTTTTTTACTCAAACCTATGAAAAATCAAATACTTGAGTAAAAAATCTGTCTGAGAAAGTTTTATGGTGCCGGCCTTTGGAGTGAGAACTGAATTAACAAGCTCGTCAATACAATCTTTTTCACAATACAGCAAATGGCATCGGGAGTTCTTCCAGACTCATCCCCATTGCTGGGGCACTCTAGTAACACAAGGAGTGAGAACTGAAGTAAACAACCAGCCAACACATCACACATCCAAGTGCTATCCGCCCACAACCCCCCATCCCCGGATACAAACCCCATACCCGTCAACATATTTAAATCTCATACTCTGTTGTCCACTATCTTAGAAATATTTATCTATTTATTAATTTATTTATTATTTATTCATTTCTTTATTATTTTATGTTTTTTTCATATTTATCTCTTTATTTTTCAAATTACAGGGTACATACAAGTACATGGTGAATAAACACAGGATGTATCCCAGTACAGGGTACACATACACAGAATACATACAAGTACAAGGTGTATAGACACAGGATACATACCAGTACAGGGTGCATAGACACAGGGTACATAGTGTATAGGTGTACATGATATAAGTGTACAGGGCATAAGTGTACTGGGTGCACGGCACATAGTACAGGGTGCATAGGTGTACAGGGTTCACAGGCACTGTGTACATATATGGTGCAGGGTGCTGACACAGTGTATAGGCTATGGTTATGTGATCACTTGTACACGTTTCTTTTTATCTGTAGGTTGTCAATTGTTCATTGATTTACTGTGAGGTACACAGAGCATGTTACTTTTAGTTCACATGTGATAGGTATTTGTGAAGTGTTGGACAAGGTAGACCAGCGGTTCCTTTGTATATATATATGCTACCGCTAACACCCCAACCCATTAAAAAACCAAGTACAAACTTAAACACGGTACAGTTTGTTTGCTTATTTGATTGATAGGACGTCTTCTCCGGTATGTTTTCGGAGACTGCAGTATTTTTGTGTCATCTTCTTGTAAATTTAAACTCTTGCCCTTTTTTATACTGCTTTATCACAGAAGCATGCCACCGAGGACACCAAGCAACACAACCCACCAGGTCACATTATACTGACAACCAGCGAATCAGTCGTCCCACTCCTGGTACGCTGAGCGCTAAGCAGAAGCAAATACTACCACTTTATAGACCTTAGTGTGTCTCGACCAGGGGACAGAACCCAGAGACTTCCTCATAGGGGGAGCGCTCATCCTAAGGCCATAAGCGAGGCGGAGTCAAGGTAAACGTAAGTAAGAAAGAAAGAAAAGATCTTAAATACAGTCATGTGATAGGGGCAGCAGGTACAATTTAAACGCATATTCCTATAGGGCAAGTACGAACCTTCAAATGTCTGCCAGGTATAAAACTTGAAATGACTTAGGGTAAATAAATTGATAAATGTTATTTTGATATTTCAAAACTGCTTTCATCTAGGTCGTTTCGAGACTTCAACTTGACTGAAACCTCAGAGATGCGGATTTTTATGTTAAAGTTACTAATCATTTTTATATTTTAGATGACTTAGGGACACTGTATTAATGTATATAAACTAAGGTAAACATTTTAATCAATTCAAATAGGTTGATACCATGTACATAAATATTATTGAGGGAATAAAAGAAGATAAAAAAAACTTGGCAAGTACATATGTAGTTTGCATGGACTGGACATGTGTAAATGCACTTGCATCGATTTTTGTTTTAGAAAAATGGTCCATAACAAGATATGTTTTATAGGAAAAGCTGAAAGACAACTTATCATCATCCGTTGGCAAGATCGGGTTAGAAAAAATAGAAGATATATGGTCCTTTCTGAATAGAATTTATTTATAACCAATCAGATTATGTGGAAAAAATTTGGCCGGATGTGCAATCTTTTTTGCTATCGGAAAGCCGACAATCACAACATTACATACCAAGACGCGACTATATTAAATGCAAGAAGGATGCGAAATAATATAAACTCGATAATAAAGTTGTTTTCCGCGACATACAGTTTGAAGAGATGACATAGCTTATAATAATTATTCGTAACGGATTTGAAACCTATACACGATGCCTGCGATTGCCAATCATTCATTGTTTTTCCTAGCTCATTCTGATTTATTCTGCAACTTATATAAGATCCAATCTTTGCATTTTGTATTGGATACAGGGATATCGTCAGCGACACAAATGCATAAAATGACATTCCTCTAACAGCGACGTTATGTACGAGAAATCAATACTGATGGGATACCAAAGATAATAGATTGTTAGATGTTATCTGTTGTCAGATTTATGAAAAGCTAATGCAAGATATTGCTTCGTGCATTTCTGATATTCGGTACAAAGATAATTTCATGAAACCATAGCAACAATAATTATGATCAAATAATGCATAGAACGTGAAACAGATACATGTGCAGCGGTATGTGATTTAGGAAACAAAATACATGATCAATATCTCAATTCTATTTTTTTTGTGTGTGATACGATATTAACATAGGAAAACAGAAGTAATAAGGAAAGTACATTGATATTATTCGATAATTCAATTTTGCTTATAAGAAGAACTCTCATTGGTTTAAAAAAAAATCAGTTCATCATTCCTTCAAGAAAGTATTAACTCAATTGTCATTTGTAACGTTGTTTCAGATTGGCTGATGTAACGGCGTAATGATTTCACAGAAAAAGAATCCGAAAATTAATTTTGAACATTGAAAAAAAAATCTTTAGTAGATTGAATTATTTTGATTGAGAGGATCACGTGACCGGTCAAGACTAGACAGCCATTACGATCGGCTCCGGTAAAAAAGTGTTTATTTGGAATGTATGGAGATTGTAAATTCTTTTTCGTGAAACACAGGTACGTTAACAAACGTGTTAAGAAACATAAAAATCAAACAAACATGTAAAAAATGCGTTCATATGTGCTAAAATGACAAAAACTGTCTTGTGAATACCTGTTTAGTTCCGCTTGACTGGATTTGACCAAGGCACGGACTACATATACATGTAATAGCAAACTAGCATACTCGTACGTGTAAAGGTGTATGTGTATTGTGTATTGTGTACAGCTTCCATACATAAACAGTAAATATTTATAAATACCAACATGGCTGACACAGCCTCTGAAGCAGCCAAACGCCTACGAGAGTCTTCACAATCGGAAATGAGTATGGGAGAGAGTCCAATCCATGACAAAAAAACTGTGAGTAGAAAGCCTTCAAAAAAGGCAAAGAAAAATAATTTATGAAACCATAGCAACAATAATTATGATCAAAATGATACATAGAACGTGAAACAGATACATGTGCAGCGGTATGTGATTTAGGAAACAAAATACATTATCAATATCTCAATTCTATTTTTTTTGTGTGTGTGATACGATATTAACATAGGAAAACAGAAGTTATAAGGAAAGTACATTGATATTATTCGATAATTCAATTTTGCTTGTAAGAAGAACTCTCATTGGTTTAAAAAAAATCAGTTCATCATTCCTTCAAGAAAGCAACTCAATTGTCATTTGTAACGTTGTTTCAGATTGGCTGATGTAACGGCGTAATGATTTCACAGAAAAAGAATCCGAAAATTAATTTTGAACATTGAAAAAAAAATCTTTAGTAGATTGAATTATAAGAACTAAATTAAATTCATATTTTATGTTATGCAGATATAATACACAAAACAGAGCGGTATATTTAGTAGAATTAATATCTCCATAACATAAAAATCTGTTCGTTATATTTCTTATAGTGGTTGTCATTTGTCGGCCCTGCAGGTAGGGCATTAGAATTGTACCTGCTGCCCTTATTGCATGATCGTAAAAGGATATGTAAAATCAAGGATCTTATCTTTTCTCTTTTTCCTAATAACTTTATCTTTCCTAATGCCTCCCTTGGCACCGCCTTACTTTTGGCCTTGAGTTGAGCGTTCGCCCCTGTGAGGAAGGCTCTGGGTTCTGTCCCCTGGCCGAAACACACCAAAGTCCATAAAAGTGGTAGTTTCTGCTCCTGCTTAGCGCTCAGCATAACGGGAGTGGGACGACTGGATCGCCCGTTTTCTGGCCCTGCAGGTAGGGCGTTAGAATTGTACCTGCTGCCCCTATTGCATGATCGTAAAAGCTGCGACTAAAATTTAGAGATATTATCTTTTTCTTTCTTCCTAACTGACTTTTATCTTTCCTAATGCCTCCCTTGGCATCGCCTCACTTTTGGCCTTGAGTTGAGCGTTCGCCCCTGTGAGGAAGGCTCTGGGTTCTGTCCCCTGGCCGAAACACACCAAAGTCCATAAAAGTGGTAGTTTCTGCTCCTGCTTAGCGCTCAGCATAACGGGAGTGGGACGACTGGATCGCCCGTTTTCTGGCCCTGCAGGTAGGGCGTTAGAATTGTACCTGCTGCCCCTATTGCATGATCGTAAAAGGCGACTAAATTTAGGATATTATCTTTTTTCTTCTTCCTAACTGACTTTATCTTTCCTAATGCCTCCCT
>SAYR01003018.1:2532744-2599667 GCA_004382745.1 Argopecten irradians irradians
AGCAAAAATGAAATAAGAATCAAACGAACTTGAAAGTTTTCTAGATAATCCTGACATTCCCCAAAAGAAAATGATTTAAAAATACACGAATTGAAGAGTTAGATTGGAATGGTGTCACTGAAGGACTTGAAAAATTGGAAATGCAAAATTTCGTTACTAAGAACAGCATCAGGAATCCATTAAAAAAACGTTACATTGGAATTTCAAACGCAAAAGACAATGTCAAACTGCTGCACCGAGATGAGATTGAGAGATTAGAAGGTCAAATTTTTGCGAAACTGGAACACAAAAATAGAGAGCTAGAACATCAAAGTGATAAACTGTCAAAAAAGTGACAATCATGCCATTGAACTCGATCTAATCAACCGTGATACTAGAGACTTATTTTCTAACTATCAATGATCTTGAACAACACGGCGATCCATTCATTAGAATATCCGCGTCCGATGAAGAAGAATGAGGATGTGGAGGGACACATGCCCGCATGTAAGTATAAAACTCTTTAAGTCTCTAAACTTCAATTAGACATAAATTCGAGAAGAAATTTGATACAGCTCACAGACCTAGGCCTTATAAGCAGGGCAAACCACTAACATTTATCTGCAAATCATTCATCGCAGCATTGTAAACCAAAATACCCTGAATGCGGGATATAAAAATCTCCAAAGACTGTATTGGGATTAGGGATGACGTGGACGAAAATACAACCAAAATCTAACTAGACCGAGCTTTCCAATGCCCATTCATCGCCAAAGCCAGGTTTTCAACAAAAAATCCGCGTCATTACAAAAGTCAGGTCGAACTGAATTTAATATCCACTGAGACGAGCCTTCGATCAATCTGTGGGGTTCGCTCGCCCAGGAGCATGCCCATCATTAATTAACTTCAATTAATAAAATGTGTATATTACCTATAACTACAACTTACGCACGCGTATGTCGGACTGTATATAACGCGTCTCCAAGGAAAATCCGTTCGAGATATTAGAACTTGAATAATAAATTAAGCTTGTGGTATGAATCATTTAGTGTTTTTAGATTACAACAACTATGTTTACTGTGACAATTGACATGTACATTCGTGGGAAGATATTAATTTTAAAACGAATAATATTAAATACTATACTGAATAATATAATATGTCATTATTACATTGTAGTATCAAATTTATTGATGTATTATATACCTTACACCCCTATAAAAATTGATATTATTTTTGTAGAACAGTGATGTATACACATAGCCGGATTTTTTTTCAGGTGTAGTTCAGGGAAGTGCTATTGTGTTGGTTTTAGCCTATTAGAAAACAGTATCGGTCTTCCAGGTCCAATACACTTCACGAATTTCTTTCATAATGTAGTATATCTACACCAAATATTTGGAATTTCTTTGTTGTTGCGTTTTTTTTTTTTTTTTACTATATATAGTATATAATATATATCATATATTACTCATAAGTCTGCAGAAAAAAGTAAATAATTATTGTCGTTATATTTTTTTTAAATACTTTCCGCAAACTACTGTCTTCTTTAAACTACACGATAGCCCTGTCTTTTGGACGCTAATGCTATTAATTCCTATATATTCAAAGCTGCAAACTAACCTAATCGGGAACAAATTGTCCGTTTTCCTTTTAGTAATGCAATAAGATTCCGGTTAAATTTGTAAACAAAAAAAAACAAAACGAGGTTGAAAATTCTACTAGGTTTTACTGCTTCAGAAGACCATTCAAAAAGACAAAGATCGAACTCAACACGTAACCATACTAAATTCTACCATTCATAATTTTATTTGTTAAAAGAACGTCGGTTGTGGTCTGACTTAATGATAATATGTTACATGATAGCTATTATTATATTATCAAACAAATTTTAAGTCTCCTATAAATCCACTGCAAACAAATAACACAATCATTGTAGTTGAAATTGGTAGAGATAGGTTATCAAAAATAAATCTTAATAATTTAACTAATCACATATCTATGCTGACATGCAAGCCGATGCCTGTCACGATATTTACACTGTAGTTATAAATAGTACAACCACTAATAGTAGTATACCTTTATGATCAACGATAAGCGGGTATGAATCTTTTATACATTATAATATCGTAAATGCGAGCATTGCTCTATATCTTGTTTTTTTTCTTCTATTTTCGGCTTGGATAATACATAAGATATGCAACATGAAGTATTTTACAGTCTTCGGAGACTACTGTCAAGCGTTTTTTCAACATTGTTTTATTTCTTGATTTATTAATGTCCAAATTGATTTTGTGTTTATGGGTTCTGGTTTATTCTGATGTCGTTGTGTTTTCCATGTTAAAAAGGGTTTACCTTTTGGTGTAATAGAATTTTGGCAATTTCATTATATATTAATAACAATTTTTACTTTTTGGTTTTTTAACCTATTCTTTGTGTCAAGACTACTGGTTGCTTTTTGCATTTTTCATACTTTTTTCATTTGCTTAATTACAGAACCAAAAACCATGTTGAATATTTTTTTTTTACTATAAAATTATTAGGAATTTATGCAAAGTAATTTTAGGATAAAGCATCTTGGCAACGGTTTTAGAGGGGATTTAGGTCAAAAAAGAAAAAAAAAGGAAATGGATGGTTCCTTTAATTCTCTTAAAAAAAAAAGCCAACTTTAGGGATTTTAAGTATTTTTCTTTGGTCCTTTCCAAGGATACCCAATTTTATAGAAGAAAACAAGAAAAGGGGAAAATCTATTGGAAGGCAAGTGGGGTTTTAAATGTTATTCAGTCTCCTATAGAAACAACTCGAGGGGGGTATGCATTCTTTTTAACCAACAATTTTCGAATTAATATTTACGATAAGTGGAATGACACTCAGGGTAACATACTGGCACTCGATATTTTATAGAAAAAAGTAGATTTACCTTGATAATATATATGGTCCGAATAGAGATGATCCAGCACTTCTATAAAAAAATCATGAACAGATCAATATTTTTGACCAATTCAAACTGCTATTATAAGGGTGACTTCAATCTAGTTTTAGATCTGACATTGATCAATAATTATCTACATGTAAATAACCCTAATGACACGAACTCAAGTTCTTAAATTAATAGAGGAATGTATTTTGGATAGATCCCTCTTAGACATTTTAACCAGACTACAAAAGATATACCATGGAGGAAGGAAAAACCCAATAAAACAGGGCTAGATTTTAGGACTTTTTTCCTCACTTTTTAGATAAAAAAAACCTCCTAAAATTTAATTGATAAAATTAAAAACCATTTCATTTGGCCAGGGATAACAGATTTTTCCAGGGGGGGGACCATTCTTTCTATTATAACCATTTTAAAGACTTAAAAACTAAAAATTTTGTTAAGGAGGCCAAAAAAGGGGGGCCTATGGAAAAATTTCAACAAATGGGAATATTTTCTTTACCGAATGATCGAGGAATATGTGCAAAAAGTTAAAGATACAATATACCAAAAACTAAATACAATATGCTCTGATATGTATAATTACGTATCTAAAAAATATACAAGGTTCTGACCTTGAATTATTATTGATGATCAACGTTTTTTGAAACCATTTACTTTTACGAGATCGGGGAGGTACTATTCACATTCATCATTTAAGAAAAAGAAAAGAGATAAAGAGGAAAAAAGTTAATAACTGAAATAAATTACTTGAAAAAATATTCTTAGGGTATCTAATCCAAAACGTATGAAAGAAAAAAAAAAAATGAATTAGCAGAATATTTAGAAGATTAAAATGAAAGACATGTAATACATCTAAAGTAACTTGGCTTGAGAAGGCGAAAAACCATTTAAATATTTTTGTAATTTTTGAAAAATTAATAATTATATTCAATAAAAACCTAATCTGTAAAAATAGAGGAAAGATAAATGGGATATTTTAAACGGATCAGAACAGATTCTTGATGAATTTCAAATGTTTATAATATTGTATTCAGATTTCATTGGGGCCATTGAAGTGTTGATCGGATAATCTCTTATCAGGATTTATTTCATGAAGTACAGTAATGACCAGGAAAGAAAAAATTAAAGAAAGGGGGGACCCATTGAACGGGAGAAACAGAAGTACATATCTGCCCTTAAAGAACATGGAACAACTTGTAAATCGCCTGGCTTTCTGGAATTGTTTTTAAACAAAGCGGAATTTGTATAAAAAATTTTTTTTCTGGGATAAAAATTTTTAAAAAAATGTTTCATTATTAGATCACTAAATTTTTTGGCTTACACCAAGGGGTTTTGAACTTTTTCCAAATTACACCAAAAGGAAACCAGGGTATAATTTCCAAAAACCTGCATACAAAAGGGGGAGATTTAAAAGCGTAAGACATTTCTTAAAAAATTGGAAAGAACCTATTTTAACTTTTGGCTGGAATTTGTAGGTGTTATAAAATAGCCAATTTCGCTTTGCATTTAAGGCAAAAAAAGGCTTAAAGTTTTCCAGTTTTAGGATTATTTAATTTCGGGAAAAACTTTTCAGAACAAGGTTTTAAGCGGACGTTTATTTGAGGAAAAAACACTAGGACCTTCCATTTAACGACATTTATGATTATCTTTCGGAAAATTAAAATGATTATTAAAAACCCTTGGGAACTTTAATTTTTTATTGATTTTTTGAAAAAAAAGCTTTTGAATTCGGTCTCATGGACTTTTACATAAAGTAATAGATTTTTTTAATTTCGGAGAAAGCACCAAAAGATGGATAAAACATTATATAATAATACATTTTCAGCAGTTACACCAAAAATTGTTTTCTATCAGAATTTTTTAATATACAAAGAGTTGAGACAAGGTGATCCTGTCTCCCCATACCTTTTTTACTTGTGCTTGAAGTGCAGCTATTCTTATAAAAAATAACAGAATATCAAGGCATAAAAGGTTTTAACAAAAGACCATAACTGCTCACAGTTTGCAGATGACACATCAATGTATTTTAGACGGATTCCGCAAAACTCATTCAATGAAACGTATAAGTTTAGAATTTTTTGGTAAGATCTCTGGCTTGAGAAGTGCAATATAGTGACTAGAAACTAAAGTTATTTGGTATGGAAGAAAAATGTCAGTCGCTGAATGGGGGATATCCTATAGAATGAAAACTTAAATGGGTGAAACAAAATTAAATTTGCTTGGTATTGATTTTTCAGTTAATTATATGATGACTAGTATAAATACACAAAAAAGTGCAAATAATATAAAAAAAAAATATTCCATTGGGCAATTTTGGTTTTCAAGGAAACTTTTTCCCTTTACTTTTTTCCTAATTGGGAAGAATTGTAGTTTTGAAATCAATTATTATACCTAAATGTTTAATCAGTTTGTTATATACCCGGATTCCCTAAGACTTTCCTGGGAAGGAAACACTTTTCAATTCAAACATTTGGAATTTACTTTTATTCTTTTAATTTTTTCATTTTTGGCAATCCCCAACCAGTTGAATAAAATCAAAAAAGAAAAAAAACCATTTAAATAATCAAATTATGAAAAAAGTTGTCTTAAATGGTTGATATTTCTGAAAGTCATATCTAGTTTGAAATCTACATGGATGCGAAGGCTTCTTAAAAAGTAATAGAAATGCTGGATTATATTTTTGATATATATATCTTTCCCAATATATATGAAATCTGATTTAGAACTGATTTTATAAAAAACCATTAAAACAATTGAAATACATTTTTGGAATGCATTTCCACATGTTAGGTATCTAAACAGTACAGTGAGAACGTTTCAGAATTTTAAGATTCCTTTATGGTACAAACCCCCTATTTTTTTTTGCTATGGATTAATATTCCTTTTTTAACAAAAAAACATGGGTTTTGAAAGCGGTGGTTCCGGGAAATTTTTTGGGTATTTATTAGGGGATCCCAAGGAAGAAATAGAAATTTTTTTTTTCTTTCTTTTTTATTGATTATTCAAAACAAAAGAGGATTCTGGTATAGGAATCAGATAAATTTTTGTTTACTCGAAGTATATGAGTTTATCAAGAAAATTATGTAAGAAATCTAAATTTAACCTTTAGTCATGTTAATAAAATATAGCCATTCATACCTACCATATCATATTATAAAATTTAAGGTTAAGACGATGTATCTTGTTTAATTGTATATATTTGATAACATCAGAGCAGAAAATTGGAAGTCAACAAGCTCCTTAGAATATACACTTGAAAAACGAAAATATAAAATTACTTTCTAATTGGAATCACAAACAGATCATAATTGCTTTAAATGCAATGGATAATCATCTAGTTATAAAATTATATTTCTGTCATACGCACATATACATTCGCTATTGAGACATTATGATCGGTGAGATTAATAATATTATTATCTCTCATACTAAAATTATATTGATAAGATGTGTATATAGTCGTGTTATATACAGAATGAACCATAGAAACGATTTGTTTTATAAATTTGTTCTAATTATTCTATAGCAAAATAATGCAAGAATATGTAAAAAGGAAGAACATAAAGAACAGCAATTAGTTATGCGAAAAAAACTAGAGACCAAGACTCACTGAATTAAATGTATTTCGGTGATTAATATATATCATACCATAAGGAAACAAACCTAAAATGAAACCTATAATACTATCCGGCTTCCTATTAATTTTTGTCCTCCTTCTTTTTATCAACTTCTTTTCCCCGTGATATTTTGATGTGCGACTGATATAATTTTAAATCTATCCACCCAACCATATTAAGGTTTTTTTTTTTCATAATTTTTTTTTCTTTCATCTTTGGCCCAGAATTTAATTTTCAAAAGTTTGACAATACCGAAAAAGAAACCCATTGTTTTCTAATGGTTTCCAAACTTCTTTGTTATTAAAAATAACAGTAAAATATTATTTAGTATTTTAGGTTTTTTCAGGGGAAATATTATAAAATTTTAAGAATGATTCAAGGAGTAAATACGGGTTTTTTGTTTTTATTCTTTATAACTTGAAAGAAAACCAATTGTTAAATGATGTATCTTGGTAATTAGAAAAAGTATTTTTATATTTGTTTTCCAGTGTATATTTTCTATAAGACAGCTTGTTGCTTCCATTTCTTCTTTTATCAAACCTTTATCTATATTTGAACAAAGATACACGTCTTTACATCCCTTAATACTTTTTAATTAAAATATTGAATATGGTCTAGTATGAATGGTCTATCTAGTTTATTGTAACATACTAGGTTTAAATTATATTCTTACATATTTTCTTGATTACAGACGCATTATACTTCCGATAAAGCAAAAAATTTCTGATTCATTATCTCTCTGTATATATTTTTGTTTTTTGAAAATCATTTTAAAAAAGGAAAGAAAATTTAGTTTCTGGGTTTCTAATTTTAATCACCAAAACATGTCCCGAAACCCAGAACCCCCTTATCAAAAACCCAATTTTTTTTTGTGTTAAAAAAGGGGGATTTATTACCAAATTTGCAAAAAAAAAAGGTACATAAGAATGTCTTAAAAATCTGAAGAAGTTCTACTTCGTATGTTTCAGTACCCTAACCCATCGCTGGAAAACATTGTGCATCCAAAGTATATATTTGTATTTTATTAAAATCATCCTATCAGAGTACATATGATATGGTATTCTCATTTCAATTACTTTAGAGAAGCTTCGCACCATGTAGGATTTCAACTATATGAATTCAGAAATATCACCATTTTATCTATTCATAATTATATAATGTTTTCTTGATTTAATATCTTATAATAATAGAATTAAGATTAATGTTGTATATGAAATGTTTCCAGGAGTGGATGGTTATAAACAAATGATTTAAAATTTAGGGGTAATATCTATAAAGCTTACAATTCTTCGCAAAGTAGGAGTAAGGATCTCGATGGGAACAATGCCCCAAGATTTATTTTATAATTTATATTATGAAAATTCATATTACTTTATCATTTCACTAAAATGTACAACTGAAAATAAATCAAACAAAAGCCAAGTTAATTAATTTTGTTTTCCCAACCCCCAATTTAAAGTTTCATCCCATCCTATGATGGATACATACTCTGAGCACTGAACTTTTTTTTGCTTCCCAGATCCAAATACTTTAGTTCATTATGATTTCAAGCCGAGAATGTCTTTACCAAAAAAAATTCAAAACCATTTTATAGGTTTTTTCAATGAAATGGGAGTTTTTTGCGATTTTTCCGTCTCTAAATTACAAAATGATTTGTGGCTCATCTTGCAAAACTTGTGCTGACGGGGGATTTTATGGTCTTTTGATGTAAACTTTTTATGGCCCTTGAAAAATTATCTGTTATTTTTCTATAAGCAATAGCTACACTTCAGCAACAAGTAAAAAGGTATGGGGGACGGATCCACCTTTCTGCCAACCTCTTTGGTATATTAAAAAATTCTGATAGAAAACAAATTTTGTGTAACTGCTGAGAATTATTATTAATAATGTTTTATCCAACTTTGGGTTGTCTCCGAAATTTAAATAAAATCCTATTATTTATGTAAAAAATCCCATGAGACCGAAGTGCCAAAAGCTTTCTTCAAAAAATCAATAAAAATTAAAAATCAGATATACATTTAATTCCGAATAATTCATAATGTCGTAAAAATGAGTCTAGTGTTTTCTCCATATAACGTATCCGCTTAAAAACACGTGTCTGGATTCGAAATTAAATAAATCTAAAAAGCTGACTTTTAGCCTGTTTCTCTATGCAAGCTGATGCTTTAAAATTTATTTTAACCCCACTACCATTTTTTTTTCAGCAAAAGTAATAGGTGTCTCCCAATTTTTAAGAATGTCTAGCTTTATCTCCCTTTGTATCAGCGGATGATAATACCCTGTTCTTGATGTCAATTGAAAGTTCACCCTTTTGTAGGCCAAAATTTTAGTGATTCTAATTAATGATCAAATCGTAAATTTATCACAGAAAATTTATAAAGATTCCTTCTTGTAAAAACCTATCAGAGCCAGGCGATTTACATTTTTCATGTTTTTAAGGCGCAAGTCAGTACTTCTGTCTCCCGTCCAATCGGTTCCCCTTCTAAACTTTTTTAACTTTTTTTTTTCGTCTTAAACTTAAACTTCAAATTTGGAAATCTTCAAATTCCCTGAATAAGGAAAGATTTGATTTTTCCAGAAATCATACATTCTTCATTGGACCCCGAATGTATTTCTGACTACATACTTTCATAAAAACTTTAAACTTTCATCAAGCAATCTGTTCTGAATCCGTTAAATAATCACCATTATCTTTCCTCCTATCTATTTACAGATTAGTTTTAATTGGATTTTAATTATTAAATTTTTTTTCCCAATTACAAAAAATATTTAGATGTTTTCGCCTTGTCTTCAGAAGCAATTTACTTTAATCGTATTACATTTGTCCTTTCATTTTAAATCTATTCTAATATTCTCTAATTCATTTTTTTTTTCTGCATTACGTTCTGGATTAGATAGCCCAAAGGAATCATTTTTTTCATAATTCTATTTCATTATTAATTTTTTCTCTTATCTCTTTCCTTTTTTCTTAAATGAGAATGTGAAATGTTTACTCCCCTTTTGATCCTCTAAAAATAAGGTTTCAAAAAAACAGGTGATAATCAAATTTAAACATAAATTCAAGGTTCAGGGGGGAAAAATCTGGTAATATTTTTTTTTTTAAAAATAATGTTCCGTAATTATTTCATACATCAGAAGCATTTAAAATTTGCTATTTTTTAGGGTTTTTTGTCTGTTTAATTTGTTATTCTAATTTTTGGCAAACAAATAGTCTGATCATTTTTGTTAAAAAGAGATCATGTGGGAATTTCCCAATAGGGTGGGCCCTTTGGCCTTCTAACAAAAAAATTTATTTTTAGTTTTTAGAATTTCTATTTGGGATATTATGCATTGGAATGGCTTCCTGATTTTTCTGGTTATTTTCCTATCATGGGGAAATGTTTCATTTTTAATCCAATTAAATTTTAGGAGTATTTCTGAAATTGAAGGAAAAAGTCTAATCTAGCCTGTTTATTGGGTTTTTTCTGTCCTTTTTTTCATTGGTATATTCTTTTGTTTAGTCTGGGATAAATGTTTAAAAAGGAATTCTATTTTTTCAAATTTACAATTTTTTTCCTTTTAATTAATTTAAGAAAAACTTTGAAAAAGTTCCGGTGCATTAGGGTTTATTTTACAGTGAGATAAAATTTATTTGAAAATTTTTCAATTGGGGTTCAGGTATCTAAAAACTTTAGGATTGAAAAGTCCAACACAATATAAATTTTTTTACAGGGTCGTTTTTGGGGGAAATTGTTCAAAAATATTAGATCTGTTCGATGAATTTTTTTGAAAGTCTGGGTATCATCTATTCACATAATATATTAATCAATGTTAAATCTACTTTTTTCTATAGAATATTTCGATGCCCAGTATTACCTCGAGTGTCAATTCCACTTTCCGAAATACTTTGAATTCATTGTTGTTAAAAGAGATTGAGACCCCCCTCCCGTGTTGTTTCTATAGGAAACTGAAAAACCATTTAAACCCCATTGCTTCAATTAAATTCCTTTCTTGGCGTTCTTCTTATTAAAATGGGTATCTTGAGAGACAGGAAAACTAAATTCCCTATTAAAGGGCTTTTTAAGAATTAAAGACATCCATTCTTTTTTCCTTTTGACCTATCTTTACAGTTTGGCAGATTCTATCCTAATACTTTTCCCTAATCTAATACATGTATAGTAAAATATTTACCCAGTTGTTCTTATAGCAACTTGAAAAAGTATTGAAAATGCAGCAACAGTAGTCTGACAACCGAAGAATAGGTAAAAACACAACGTAAAATGTAATACTAATTATGAGAAATTTGCCATTCTATTAACAAAGTAAAACCTATAACATGAAAAACAACAACGAACAATAGAATCCACCAAAGACCCATAAACAAAATCAATTTTGGACATTATAAAATCAAGAAATAAAAACAATGTGAAACCCGACAGAGTTCCCGAAAGCTGTAAAAAATACCTTCAATGAGTCTGGCCATTATCCTTCTGTAGTATCCAAACCCCGAAAAAATAGAGAAACAAAACAAACAAGATACAAGCAATGCTCCACATTTACGATATTATCATGTTTATAAAAGAGATCATCCCCCTGGTATCTTGATCAACAAGTTATGACTCACTATGGTTTGGTACTATTATCAACTACATGTAAATACTCCGTGGACAGGGGGCATCGGCTGCATTCACAAAGTAAGAATGTAATAGTATAACCTATTAACACTTATTTTTGATAACCTATTCATCTAACAATTTCAATCTAGCAAACGATGTGTATTATTGTGTGCCATGGATTATAGGGAGACTTAAAATTTGCTTAAACTAATAAATACTATACATTGTAACCATTATTTATCATGTGTCAGACAACCAAACCGACGTTCTTTAAAAAATAATATCGATTGGTTGAATTTAAGTATGGTTAGCTGTTGAGTCGATTCTATGTCTTTTTGAATGGTCATCTTCTGGAAGCAAGTAAAAACCATAGTAGAGTATTTCAACTCGGTTACAATTTAACCGGAAATCTTATTGCATTACTAAAAGGAAAAACGGACCATTGTTCCGATCTAGGTTAGTTTTGCCGAGCTTTTGAACTATAAATAGAATATATAGCATTTAAGCGATCAAAAGACAGGACTATTCAGGTGTAGTCTTTAAAGAAAGAACAGTACGTTTCCGGAAAGGAAGTATTTTAAAAAAAAAATATAACGAAAATAATTTATTTACTTTTTTTCTGCAGCTTATGAGATAATGATATATATATTATAATATAAGTAAAAAAAAAAAAAAAAAACGACCAAACAAAATTACCAAAATTGTGTGTAGATTACTACATTATGAAAAAATCGTGAAGTGTATTGGACCTGGAAAGAATCCATACTGTTTTCTAATAGCCTAAAACCAACACACCAGCTTCCCTGACTACACCTGAAAAAAATCCGGCTATGTGATATCATCACCTGTTCTACAAAAATAATTCAATATTTTATAGGGGTGTAAGGTAAATAAACAATCATAAAATTGATACTACAAATGTAAAAATACATATTATATTATTCGCAGTATTAGTAATTTATACTTTATTCGTATAAAATATAATATTTCCACAATGTACATGTACATGTACAGTACATAGGTTGTTGTAAATCTAAAACACTAAAATGATTCCATACACACTTAAATTTATTCAAGTCTATATCTCGAACGCGGAATTTTCCTTTGGAGACGGCGTTATATACAGTCCGACATTACGCGTGCGTAAGTTGATTTATAGGTATATATCACACATTTATAAATTTTAATTAAATATGATGGGCATGCTCCTGGCGAAGCGAACCCCACAGATGATCGAGCTCGTCCTCAGTGGACTATAAATTCAGTTCGACCTGACTTTGTAATGACGCGGATTTTCTGTTGGAAAACCTGGCTTTGGATGAATGGGCATTGGAAAGCTCGTCTAGAGATTTGGTTGTATTTCGTCACGTCATCCCTAATCCACATACAGTCTTTGTAGATTTTTTATACCCGCATTCAGTATTTGGTTTTACATCTGCGATGAGATGAAAGTTGAAAGAAATGTTACGTGGTTTGCCCTGCTTATAAGGCCCTAGTCTGTGAGCTGTATCAATTTCTTCCGAATTTATGTCTAATTGAAGTTTAGACTTAAAGAGTGTTTATTATTACAGGCGATGTGTCCTCCACATCCTCATTCTTCTTGTTCATCCGGACGCCGGATATTCTAATGAATTGGATCCGCCGTGTTGTTCAAGATCATTGATAGTTAAAATAAGTCTCTAGTATCACGGTTGATTAGATCGAGTCAATGGCATGAGTTTCACTTTTCTTTTCGACAGTTTATCAACTTTGATGTCTAGCTCTCTATTTTTGTGTTCCATTTTCCAAAATTTGACCTTTAATCCTCAATTCATCTCGGTGCAGCAGTTTGACATTGTCTATTTGCGTTTGAAATTCCAATGTAAACTTTTTTTAATGATTCCTGATGCTGTTCCTTAGTAACGAAAATTTTGCATTTCCAATTCAAGTCCTTCATGAAACCATTCATTAACTCTTCATTTCGTGTCATTTTTTAAATCATTTCTTTTTGGGAATCGTCAGGATTATCTAGAAACTTTCAAGTGTCGTTTGATCCTTTTTCAATTTTTGCTTTTTTCTTTGCCTTTTTTGAAGGCTTTCTACTCACATTTTTTTTGTCATGGATTGGACTCTCTCCCATACTCATTTCCGATTGTGAAGACTTCGTAGGCGTTTGGCTGCTCAGAGCTGTGTCAGCCATGTTGCTATTTATAAATATTTACTGTTTATGTATGGAAAGCTGTACACAATACACAATACACATACACCTTTACCACCGTTACGAGTATGCTAGTTTGCTATTACATGTATATGTAGTCCGTGCCTTGGTCAAATCCAGTCAAGCGGAACTAAAACAGGTATTCCACAAGACAGTTTTTGTCATTTAGCACATATGAAACGCATTTTTTACTGTTTGTTTGATTTTTTATGTTTCTTAACACGTTTGTTAACTACTGTGTTTCACGAAAAAGAATTTACACATTCTCCATACATTCCAAAATCAAACACTTTTTTACCGGAGGAGCCGATCGTAATGGCTGTCTAGTCTTGACGGTAACCGTCGATCCTCCTCAATCAAAATAATTCAATCTACTAAAGATTTTTTTTTCAATGTTCAAAATTATATTTTCGGATTCTTTTTCTGTGAAATCATTACGCCGTTACATCAGCCAATCTGAAACAAACGTTACAAATGACAATTGAGTTATACTTTCTTGAAGGAATGATGAACTGATTTTTTTTTAAACCAATGAGAGTTCTTCTTATAAGCAAAATTGATAATATCGAATAATATCAATGTACTTTCCTTATTTACTTTCTGTTTTCCTATGTAATATCGTATCACACACAAAAAAATAGAATTGAGATATTGATCATGTATTTTGTTTCCTAAATCACACATACCGCTGCACATGTATCTGTTTCACGTTCTATGCATTATTTGATCATTAATTATTGTTGCTATGGTTTCATGAAATTATCTTTGTACCGAATATCAGAAATGCACGAAGCAATATCTTGCATTAGCTTTTCATAAAATCTGAAAACAGATAACATCTAACAAATATTATCTTTGGTATCCCATCAGTATTGATTTCTCGTACTAAACGTCGCTGTTAGAGGAATGTCATTTTATGCATTTGTGCGGCTGACGATATCCCTGTATCCAATACAAAATGCAAGATTGGATCTTATATAAGTTGCAGAATAAATCAGAATGAGCTAGGAAAAAACAATGAATGATTGGCAATCGCAGGCATCGGTATAGGTTTCAAATCCGTTCGAATAATTATAATAAGCTATTGTCATCTCTTCAAAAACTGTATGTAGCGGAAAACAACTTTATTATCGAGGTTATATTATTCGCCTCCTCTTGCTTTTAATATAGTCGCGTCTTGGTATGTAATTTGTGATTGTCGGCTTTCCGATAGCAAAAAAGATTGCACATCCGGCCAAATTTTTCCACATAATCTGATTGGTTATAAATAAATCTATTCAGAAAGGACCATATATCTTCTATTTTTCTAACCCGATCTTGCACACGGATGATGATAAGTTGTCTTTCAGCTTTTCCTATAAAAAAATATCTTGTTATGGACCATTTTTCTAAAACAAAAATCGATGCAAGTGCATTTACACATGTCCAGTCCATGCAAACTACATATGTACTTGCCAAGTTTTTTTTTATCTTTTTTATTCCCTCAAATATTTATGTATCATGGTATCAAACCTATTTGAATTGATTAAAATGTTTACCTTAGTTTATATACATTAATACAGTGTCCCTAAGTCATCTAAAATATAAAAATGATTAGTAACTTTAGCATAAGAATCCGCATCTCTTGAGGTTTCAGTCAAGTTGAAGTCTCGAAACGACCTAGATGAAAGCAGTTTTGAAATATCAAAATAACATTTTATCAATTTATTTACCCTAAGTCATTTCAAGTTTTATACCTGGCAGACATTTGAAGGTTCGTACTTGCCATAACAGGAATATGCGTTTAAATTGTACTGCTGCCCCTATACATGACTGTATTTAAATTTCTTTCTTTCTTTCTTACTTACGTTACCTTGACTCCGCCTCGCTTATGGGCTTAGGATGAGCGCTCCCCTATGAGGAAGTCTCTGGGTTCTGTCCCCTGGTCGAGACACACTAAGGTCTATAAAAGTGGTTATTTGCTTCTGCTTAGCGCTTCAGCGTACCAGGAGTGGGACGACTGATTCGCTGGTTGTCATGATAATGTGACCTGGGGGGTTGTGTTGCTTGGTTTTCCTCGTGGCATGCTTCTGTGATAAAGCAGTATAAAAAAAGGCAAGAGTTTAAATTTACAAGAAGATGACACAAAAATACTGCAGTCTCCGAAACATACCGAGAAGAAGTCTATCAACAAATAAGCAAACAAACTGTACCGTGTTTAATTTGTACTTGGTTTTTTAATGGTTGGGGTTGAGCGGTCACATATATATACAAAGGAACCGCTGGTCTTACCTTGTCCAACACTTAACAAATTACCTATCACATGTGAACTAAAAAGAAACATGCTCTGTGTACCTCACGATAAATCAATGAACAATTGACAACCTACAGATAAAAAAAACGTGTACAAGTGATCACATAACCATAGCCTTACACTGTGTCAGCACCCTGCACCATATATGTACACAGTGCCTGTGAACCCTGGCACCTATGCACCTGTACTATGTGCCGTGCACCCAGTACACTTATGCCTGTACACTTATACCATGTACCTATACACTATGTACCCTGTGTCTATGCACCCTGTACTGGTATGTACCCTGTGTTCATACACCTGTTTGTATGTATTCTGTGTATGTGTACCCTGTACTGGGATACATCCTGTGTTTATTCACCATGTACTTGTATGTACCCTGTCATTTGAAAAATAAAGAGATAAATATTGAAAAAACATAAAATAATAAAGAAATGAATAAATTAATAAATAAATTAATAAATAGATAAATATTTCTAAGATAGTGGACAACAGAGTATGAGATTTAAATATGTTGACGGGTATGGGTTTGTATCCGGGTATGGGGGTTGTGGGCGGATAGCACTTGGATGTGTGATATGTTGGCTGGTTGTTTACTTCAGTTCTCACTCCTGTGTTACTAGAGTGCCCCAGCAATGGGGATGAGTCTGGAAGAAACTCCCGATGCCATTTGCTGTATTATGAAAAATATTGTATTGACGAGCTTGTTAATTCAGTTCTCACTCCAAGGGCCGGCACCATAAAACTTTCTCAGACAGATTTTTTACTCAAGTATTTGATTTTTCATAGGTTGAGTAAAAAATTTGTTATAAGAAAGCTTTATGGTGCCGGGCCCTGATGTTACTAGAATGCCCAAGCAATGGGACGAGTCTGAAGAAACTCCCGACGCCGTGTGTTGTGATGTTTGAATTATCCCTATATACATGTATGTTTTTGCGACGTGGATGTTAGTATTGATATATGTTTTGGGAGAAAAAAATAGACAGAAGGTAATGGGAGGATAAGATGTTATGTTCATTATGCGATTGATTATGGATCTTTCATTAGCCTAAAAAGTCCCTTACGAGGGAAGAAGCCATACAATCAACATAATTTCCTACCGTATGTGATGCTTGATGTGATCTATTTAGTTTTTTTGATATGTTTTAACTTGCGATTGATATGGATCAGTCATTATCTCAATGATTCCTACGAGCAAGGGACGAAGGCATAAAATCAACACTATTCTACCGTAGGTGAATGCCTAGTGTGATTTTGTGGTCATTAGGGTGTGTGTGTAGGGGGGGGGGGGTCTTGAGAGAGATAAGAGATTGGTAGGAGAGTGGTGGAGAAGAAAAATTTGGGATGAGTGAGTGAAGACATAGAAGATATAGGGAGAAATTAAGCAGAGTGTGGTGGCAAATCAGTAGTAAGACTGGCTACCAGTCTCTAGATATTAAACAAATCACTAAAAATTGGCTTGATATTTTTGTCTCTACTACATGCCTGATTCTAGGAGACTGGTCAAATCTGGATGAGGTTGTTGTAATTTGTACACAAGGGGTTGGCAAGTGTGAAACCACAAACTCAGTAAGGGGAATTAGTTCCCTCATTAAACACTGGCTAGCCACAGTTATCTGATGATATGTGTAACCCCCACTCCCTCAAGTTACTGACCACACACTGGAGAAAAAACTGGAAAGAGTCACAGATAACCTTTGTTGTCCCAGTCAATTCAGCAAAAATTTTAGCCTAACTTAGAAAATAATTTCTATAACTGTGGGTTTTTTAATTTTAGGATCAGTTCTCAGTACTAAAACACTAACAGGAAAAAAAAATCTTGAAAAATCCAAATATATGAAATATTTTTTTCGGTCATCACAAGATCAGGGAAAATAGGGAAATTCCACACAAATGACAATTTTCCAAGAATGCGATGTCTGCCCCATTTACAATACTGCGGATAAAGAAATTAACTGTATTGTGAGTCCAACTTAAGTTTTAAACTAGGGGGAGATAATTTAGTAAAAGTCTTGCTGAGAAAGTCTTATCAGCATTTAGGGTCTGGTGGCCAGTCTAGCAAATCAGGTTCACCGCCCCGACCTGTTTCTGGGCAAAACCCCCGTAAGTAAGGAAATGATATGTATAGAGTGTGAGCTCTGTTATATTAATTTTGTGATTTCAAATAAGACAAATTATATTACCTCAAATCTTGTTCAAATTCGTGATGAAGAGATAAGGTCACGACTGAGAATACGATTTATGTTTTTCGTGTAACAGATTTTATAAGAGAAACGCTTGAGTAATCGGCCTGTTTCATGACTCTCGCTCCGCGAATTTCCTCACGTAATCTTACCTATGGGCATCACCTCTTAAAAATTAACGAAAATTAACATATGGGTAAAACATTTATGTGTAAAAGATTCTGTGCATGTGAAATATTAATGTGTAAGACCTTAACCCTTCGGTTCCCTACACCAGACTAAAGTTCCAGGAGTATCATGATGTGTTTTCTTGTATTATGGACCAGAGTTTAAAGGTAAGGAGAAAATTCACCAACCACAAAACCGGCGTGTTGTATAGATTGTTGAACATCAGTGTGATGTCTAGTCCAGCACCGAATAACTCGTGTTGAATATCTACACTCGTGGAGAGCGACAATCGCATCAAGTAGGATGGTGACGGTCTATGAATGGTAATGCCAGTTCCGTAACCGTTTGAATGATGACAGTGATGGTTCCGTTCGTTAGCCAGTTTATTAGGGAGTGAGTTAAACATTGTGTACTCGTCTCGATAGTTAAGTTAAAACTCTTTATGAATTATAGCACTATAAAAAGGGCAATAGTTCCAGTATACAAGAAGACACAACACGAATATACCGCAGTCTCCCAAAACACGCACCTCGCACAACATACACTCAACACTACGCATACATGGGAGGCCGTCCTTACATGACCATAGCTGTTAATAGGACGTTAATAAATCAAACAAACAAACAAACAAATCGCTCGTTGTCAGTATAATGTGACCGCGTGAAGTGTATTGCTTGGTGTCTTCGGCGGCATGCTTCAGTGCTATAGCACTATAAAAAGGGCAATAGTTCCAGTATACAAGAAGACACAACATGAATATACCGCAGTCTCCCAAAACACGCACCTCTCACAACATACATGCAACACATCGCATACATGGGAGGCCGTCCTTACATGACCATAGCTGTTAATAGGACGTTAAAATAATCAAACAAACAAAATCTTCCTTACTGACTTTATCTTTCCTAATGCCTCCCTTGGCACTGCTTCACTTTTGGCCTTGAGTTGAGCGTTCGTCCTTGTGAGGAAGGCTCTGGGTTCTGTCCGAGACACATCAAAGTCTTTAAAAGTGTTAGTTTCTGCTCTGCTTAGCGCAGGAAGTGTGACGACTGGTTTGCCCGTTGTCAATATAATGTAACCGGGTGGGGTGTGTTGCTTGTTGTCTTCGGCGGCATGCTTCAGTGATATAGCACTATAAAATGAGCAACAGTTCCATGCTTCAGTATTGTAGCACTATAAAAAGGGCAATAGTTCAACTATACAAGAAGACACAACATGAATATACCGCAGTCTTCCAAAACACACACTTCGCAACACATACACGCAACACAACGCATACACGCTAGATGATGATTGCAACTGCATTCTCAGAATTATCTTTTTATTTACAGCTGAAAGGCATATAAAGTAAGATAATAACAAAATTTAGAAAAAAAAAACGGATGGAGGTAGATTATTATGAAAGAGAATAAAGTTGTTACAAATTTTCACACATCCAGTATATCAATACATTTATTTAAAATGTTGTTGTTTTTTAAAATAATATGCTTTCAAAGTGTGGGCAATGTCATCAAATCACACCGTTATAGGTTTTTGTGTTAAAAAAAAACAAAGATAAATTGATATATGATTTTTTTCGTTCAAAATTGTATTAATTTTAATATATTTAGTATTTCTTAGCAGTTTAATATTAAGATTGTTCAGAACATTTTTTGTTCAATCAACTGAAGTTTGATTTCAAGTTTTTGAAATTTCTCCTGAATTTTCATGAATTCCATGAAAATTAACTAAGTTTAATTTCATTTTTCAAACTATCAGCATCTTTAATGGTTAATGAAACAGTCAAAAGATTTTGAAGTCCACAATTTTATTTTTCATAATTAGCTTTGTGTTTCTTTAAGTTATATGTGCCGTAACTGGGCGAAAATTTTGACATACTATTTTTTTCATCGTTAATCTATTAAAAGCCATAAGGTTTGATGAATAAAGCTGTAAAAATCATTCAAATGGCTTCAGATGACTTATAAACGTTAGTTATAATACAGAACTTTTGTATTGTAAAATTGTTGTTTTTATGCCTTAAATATGTTTGCATGGAAACAGACCTACAGAAATCACTTTACAATTACTAATAACATTAAAAATGTGTAATGAAATTGTAGACCACAATTTGGCTTCATGGTCTGACTGTATGTACTCATTTCACTTCACTAATGATGTAAATAAATGATTTTTGGCAGTACTGCCAAAAAAACATTCTCAGCTCTTATTTGTTCATGTAAAATTAAAACCTATGCATTGAAAGTACTGTAATTTTCAATGAATAACATTAAAAGCTCATCTTGATTCGTGAGTATGAAAAATACGGCACATATAACTTTAAACACACCATACTATCAATCAAAATGGCTTAAGCTTTGTCATTTTTGGTAATATATTTTGATTTTATAAGAAATTTGGTTATCACAACATGAACTATACATGTCAGGGGAGCAGAATAAATTAAGTAATACGTGATACAAAGCTAAGTAACATACAGTATATGTAATAAACTTTATCTAAATGATTTCCAGTTTGATCAGACATTCTTATTTCCTGTTTGACTGTTTCCCCATTATCTAAGTACGATAAAACCATTCCCGCCAATAAATATTTATAGTGATCATTTTGTTCATAAGGATAACTTCAGAATTACTAATAAAATTAATATAATTCTAAACTCAAAGTCAGTTTTAAATAGTATGGAATAAAATGGTTTCATCGCCACACGCTCTTTTCCACGGGGATATACACCATGTACATGTACTGTGATCGAAGCCTTTCTTTTGTGTCTAATACTCAGTAAAGCTGTTTAATTTTCTAATTATATAATAATACTAACATGGAATTCAAATATGATTATTGACAATAAAGATATAATGAGGTTTTGATGATCTACTTACAGATAACGTGTATTGTCATTATTTAAACTGCTACATTCATTAAGTTATTTTGCAAGATTTGCAAGTATTTGGCATTAATGTGTCTAAATCTAAAATGATTCATAAATGAGTTTCCCGAAGAAATTAAACTTAAATCTAAAATAACACAATATGTGAAATCACTCTCTTCACTGTAAATATGCTTTATGATTACAAAATAAATCATTAGAACAGGACATATTAGTGAAGCTACTTCGAATACAAAACAGCTTATTATGGTCTTAAAACACCCAAATGTTTTGTAATTTTGATTATGTAAAACTTAATTTCTTTAAAAATTGTGACTAAATAAATCAATTGGAAATCATATCAAGCGTTACAGATGTGTATTAGACTATATATTAATGTTGCAACGTTATATTCCTGATATATGATCCAAAACAAGCATATTCATATCATTATGTAAATTTGCTAAAAATAGACCTTGCCATATTATAACCTTTAAACGATAAATTTACCAGCCCACAATGTTTCTGAAATTTTCAAAATATTAACTTCAGGTAATAAACCAACTTTTTAGAAAATATTTTTTGTGCACTCAAACTAGAAATGGGTTAATCACCATTGTAAATAATTGGCATGGCCGAAACTAACACCCAAATTTCAACATTTTCTGTCAAACAAATGTAGCTAAAATGTAGCTAAAATTTCATTTGTTTCATTTTGCCTACATATTTGTGATCACAATATGTGATTATTAATACCCTTTAGAAAATGATAAAGTTTGATGACATAAAACATTATTTGATACCTTTTTGGATCAAAAAGGGAACCCTGTCATACACCTTTACTGCGCAAAGTTAAATTGGCCATAGCACTGACCTCTGGGACATTTTGAATTTTTTAAAGGTATTTCAAGGGTTTGCATTAATGTTGCCACATGTATTATAACATTTAATATTAATACGATTGGTTCGTGGGCAAATTTCTATTGTTCGTGAAAGAGGACCTTTCCCTTGATACCGCCTCATTTATTACTCGAGTTAAGCGCTCAGCCGTGTGATGATGTCTCAGGGCTTTGTCCTCTGGCCGAGCCTTTAAATCTATATATAAGTGGTAGTTTCTGCTCCTGGTCAGCGCTCAGCAATAGGGAGTGTGTAGGATAATTGGTTTGTTCTTTGTCAGTATGATATGACCGGTGGAAAGGGCGTGTTGGGAGGCATGGTTCAGTGTGATTGTACTATAGAGGGCAAAATGACAATCAGACACAAAACAACTTGATAAGCCGTACTCAAGTTACGGTGGCTGAATGTTAATTAGGCGTGAAACCGAACCAAAGCAAGCTTCCTGGCATTGAGCTAAGTTGTTAGTTTCACCAAACTGACTTATTCGTTGCACGTTTGTCATTTCTTTGTCAGATATGTCAGAAAACACTAAATCGAACATTAGAAATCCGTTAAAGTTTTAAAAGATCCCAAAATGCACATTATTCAACAAAATATTGTTTTAAAAATCACAAAACACAAGGCCATGTTCATTCTCGGAGGACATTTTAGAAATAAAATCTTCATTGTAGATTTATGCATTACCTTAGGAATATAAAAGCAGTTACTTAGTAAGACTAACTGCACTCATAATCATGTGAGTGAAAGTGATTCAAACTGTACTATATGTGAGAAAAACGTACAGCAACATGGCATGTTACAGTTTGATGCTTATCCCCTTAACCTTGGTCTCGAAATAAGCTCAATAACAGCAAATGAACATGACTAAAACACTTTGTAAATATGCATAAGTTATGTTGTACATATATCTATAAAATATTCAAGCACATACGTGTATGCCTTCACTTGCCCTTTTAAAGTTGCTTACTATAAGGAAGAAAGATGTTTTCCAAATGGTAATTTTTCGGAAGGAAATAAAACTTAATAAAAGGAAAGATATTTCTTATAAACTTATTTCTAGTTTGGTCGATATTACACGAATAAATACGGTTGGATTGTAATTTGGAATGCATCCATTTATTCTAATCTAGAATTATGTGAAAATTTTATTTTGAGAAAATGAGAAGGACAGCTAGCTTAGATTCACTGACAGACAAAGGTTACGTATACTGTTCCGTGATACACAGAAGACAGCCGACAGCTGCAGGGCGAACGAATGGACTGACCCTGTGGTCAGTGTGCTGTATCACGTGATTGATCAGTGCTGAGGAATACGTGAGAGAGAAGAAAATGACTGTCCTTGGCAGATGAACGTGTCATAAACTGTTCTCCAAATAGTCAGTTTTAAGGCAGTTGAACTAAATGTGATAAACGTTTCTTCAAATTCCCCGTATTTAATTTTGCTTGTATTATCAGTTTTAAAGAAGTTGAAGTAAAGGTAATAAACAATTCTCCAAATATATAATATCTAATTTTACTTCAAATTCCTTAAAATTCTTGTTTTAGTTTTATGACCCCGGTAAGTCGATACCTAAGGTCATTCAAACTCAAATGAGCTCATCCATGAATATATCGCAGCCTCCCAAAACATACGGACGTTCACACACCGCAACACATTACTTAATAACCCTAGCCTGTGTAACGTTAATGATACTTTCTATGCAATAAACTCCATGAAATCATGCTCTTTTACTGTAAAAGAAACAAACTGTCGGTGGGCTATATATGGAGATTGACTTACAGTCGCGGTTTTCTAGGAACATGAGTTTTTTTACGGAAGATGGTTTTCAAGATGGCGGAACAACTGTGCAATAAAAAATTTAATTTCTGATTGAAATACTCATTTTTATGTATACATGGATGATAGGGCCACAAAATGTTACAAAATATTCGACAAGGCATCGGCGTTTACCACATTTGTGACCCTCGGAGAGAATACCCCTATGCTTTATATTCACATGTTTGAAAAGAAAATCATTTAGCACAATTTCGAGCCGCGAAAAAACTCCTCTCTCTCTACTCTCCTTTCGACTGGATATATCATGTTAAATTGAGGCTAGAGTTTGAAAAGTGTATTGCTAGTTTCGGTAGACAAACTTAGTTGTGATTTGTGTTTGATGGCTGACTGAATGAGGTTTTTTCCAAACATGTTTTTGTGAGTTTGAGTGTAATGTCATCAAGTGTCAGCTACTTTGCAAATGTATGGACTGCGCTCACGTGTACATGTATATAACGTGCTTTATACAGTGTTAAGTGACCGAGTAGGATACTTGCATCCGCGATGCTCCAAGGGTTACTATCACCGACATTGTTTCCGCCCTTGGACTATCTCATAGTAAAACTGGAGGCAGTTCAGGAAAAAGGAAAAAAGCTGACCAATAATAGGCCTGCAGAAACTCCTTTTGAAGATTACAAGGTCCAACTTCTAAGCAAAAAGTTAACAACAGTTTATCTTTATTTTCATGTATATCAAACGACCAAATTACCTGTCTGCCTTCAGTTTTCCTATGACATAGTCAAGGCGTGAATATAACGACATTGATAGTAACCCTTGGAATATCGAGAATGGAATTCAAGAAAATGAAATGTGTCCGTCCTCGATAGGGGGATGTCTCAAAATCGATTCTTGAAATACTCATTTCGATAAGGACGTTGAGACCAACTAAACAATATTGAGAGTAATCCTAAAACCCGGTATATAGTAGTTAAGCTCAGGAAATGCCGCAAATTACATGTACTCGATTAATAGGCAGTAATTTCATCATTAAGAGAGGTGAGAAATGTAATTCAATCTTTTATCCAAGACATCATTTACTAGATCACCAATACATTGTGTATTTCCAGAAGGTGTTCGATTACACCTCCTTGGGCCAGCACAATACTTCAAGTAGGGTGTACCTAATCTGTTTTGAGTGACATGTGCATTTACTAACATCGTATTTCTGTAGCTGTTGTGCCAGAATCCATGTGCGATTCTATCATAAATATTTCTGGTATCAATTAATTTTCAAGACGAGGACATATTCTATCAATGTAACGCACGGTTTGGATGTTTTTGTTGAACGTTAATTATATTGGTAGACACTTTTTGTACCTTTCAAAATCATATTTTATTAATAATTTATAGGCTATTACATAAGTATCCTCACACATGAGAAGTTTTAATCAGCATATTAAAATGACAACGGGCGAACCAGTCGTTCCACTACTATTTCCTGAGCGCTAAGCAGGAGCAGAACCCAAAGTCTTTAAAAGTGTTAGTGTCTGCTCCTGCTTAGCGCTCAGCATACAGGAAGTGGAACGACTGGTTTGCTCGTTGTCAGTATAATGTGACCGGATGGGGTGTGTTGCTTGGTGTCTTCGGCGGCATACTTCAGTGATATACCACTATAAAAGGGCAACAGTTCCACTATACAAGAAGACACAACACGAACATAACACAGTCTCCCAAAACACACACCTCGCACTTCACACACGCTACACACTGCATACATGTGAGGCCGTCCTTACATGACCCTGGTTGTTAATAGGACTTTAAAATAATAAAACAAACAAACAATCATTCAGTACACAACCCTATACTAGTTTCATACTTTAAAATTTCACCGATATAATTCCTTTTCATTTCATGTTTGAATGATCTCAAATCTGCTATTTTACTACATCTCTCTTAACAAATTGTTAGCGGAACCCTAAAGGGAACTTTGCTAATGCATGAAAAATCAGATTATTCCTAATTATTAACTATGAACAAAG
The DNA here is from genome assembly GCA_004382745.1 of Argopecten irradians irradians. Classification (NCBI taxonomy): domain Eukaryota; kingdom Metazoa; phylum Mollusca; class Bivalvia; order Pectinida; family Pectinidae; genus Argopecten; species Argopecten irradians. Next base: position 2,558,276 of record SAYR01003018.1, read on the forward strand.
TTGGTTTAGTTGCTTGACGTTTCTAAAAAAACTTCCAATAATCTTATCTTTAGATAACAATTTTACCGGTCTGATTGTTCTTTGATTTCTTTGTTGATATAATTTTCCAAATAAAAATAAATTTGGTGCACAAGAACTTGACGAGAGCGCTTGTAGTTTTAGTTTTATAAGTGTGTCATTCTATAAGCAGCCAGTATTATCTAAGGACGTACCAGCTTTGTTAATAGAGGAAAGTCAGACAACCCGGGAAAAACCACCAACCAGCGGTCAGTTACTGGCAGCTGTCACATATGGGATTCGAACGTGTAACCTAGAGGTGGAGGACTGCTTAACTACTTCGATTAAAATAGACCACCAAATTTGGTCATTTTGCCACTTGGACCTTTTGAACTTTTTAAATGTATCCTATTAATTTAATCAATAATGCTACACTAACACCTTACATTACTAAACTTTAAAACACTAATATGCTCAAATTTAATATTGAACAAAAAAGAAGCTTCTGTTTTCCACGGACTGATTTTTAACCATACATTTCGCTGTCGAATTACAGAATACATAGTAATTAATCTAAAACTGACCCTTGCGGAATGCCAGCATTGTACGTTTAACGGACGATCTAATGTTCATTGTATCCTACAAATCCTGTTGTCGGTAATCACGGACATAAATGTTTAACCAATTTTGAAGTTTTTCAACTAATATGACTGAAGGCAAGGCCTTATAGGTCGCAGCCAGATTTTTCAGTAACCATTAATTATGCACTGTTAAAAAGTTCAATTTAAGGAAAAAAACGGAGTCGAATTTTCTGAATATTTTTTATTCATATATTCACACTCTATCCTTGTCCCAAAAACCCCATTTGAGAAGGAAATCCACATAAGGGAAGGAAGATTTTTTTTATTTTCGGAACAGATATTTTTTTGGTCAGCTGATTATCTATCACTTGAAAACTTGCAAATAAAGAGCAACAGCATTGAGCTTCTGTAGGATGAAGATTACGTTCGTCGGATCATTAAAGCGTTTGAACCGCTTGATTATATAATGAGCTGACTTCAATGCATCGCATTCACGCTGATGGGATTTTTTTACAGTGGGTAAAAAATGGCGGCCGCAAACTGAAGCTGTCATTGTGTAGGATTGAATTTTGAAGATTGAGTTTTTTCTTATATTTTCATGTATGTGTTACCTTAGAACTGCTTCGCACTTCGTGCCCATCCACATTCCCCCGTGATAGATAGAGGAGAATTCCTTGACAAACACACACTACGATCCAGAAAAAGTAAAGGAATACACGGACTGATAATGATTGATTGATTGAATGAACGTCCTATTAACAGCCAGGATCATACTTCTGGTATATTGGAACTCTTTCCTTTTTATAGTGCTATATCACTGAAACATGCCACCAAAGACACCAAGCAACACACCCCACCCGGTCACATTATATATAATTATACTGGCAACGTTTTTTTTTTAAATTAATCAAAATGGAAGGGAAAGAATCTGCGTGTACTCTCGTCAAACACCGCAAATCAGTTTTTGTGCTATATCTCCATAATATAAAGAATCTATTCAAGTAAATGCATAATTTTCCCGAAACAGGTAACGTTATGTAAAATTTTCCTTAAACGCTAATTAGAGTTTGAAGGAACATAATAACCAAGTCACGATTTTAGTTTGTGTGTATAATTCATCGAGTCCGAACTTCCTATGAAACGTCAATGTTACCAATATCCGACGTGAACCTGAATAAAAAGCTGCGAACAACGGAAAGACAAAAATATCTCAATTCTAGAGACCTGTTGACAAATCTGAACAATGGAGGTTGCATAACGACTCGATGTTTTTGTTTTCATTAGTATTTTGTCATGATTTCATGAATACCACCTTCAGTGGCGGGTTTAAAACGTTATATTAAAGCACCAGGGACATCCATACTTATGTTTCGTAACACAACAACCCAAGGTTATGATAGTAAGTCATAATTATATGAATATGACGTTCATTGGTGGGTTTTTAAACTCGCTTCATACGACGCGTGCCATTCTATATATTTGTCAGATTTCGCGGGGCAAATAAGTAGTAATTTTGTGTTTTGAAGTTATTCCTTTTATTTCACGAATAAATGGCCGCGGTGGCCGTGTGGTTAAGATGTCCCGACATATTACCACAAGCCTTCCACCTCTGGGATGCGGGTTCGAATCCCATGTGGGGCAGTTGCCAGGTACTGACCGCTGACCGGTGGTTTTTCTCCGGGTACTCCGGCTTTCCTCCACCAACAAACCTGGCACGTCCTTACATGACCCTGGCTGTTAATAGGACGTAAAACTAAACTAAACAAATAAACAAAATTTCACGAATAAATCGTGTAACTATTGAACACGTCTTTCATACGACAGGGTGTAATATATAAAACATGGTTGTGATAATTTTCGCGGTACATTATATTTCAGTTATTTGGATTAATCTGCAAATTCAGCAAAATGGAAATCACGCAAATATTGAAAAATATACAGTATTCAAATTCAAAAAAAAAAGTAAAATTGTGTCTTCCTTTTATCAAAGGACATTAAGCAATGAACGTGTTTACAATAACTTTGTTTTGTTCTCGATTTCTTCTCATCGGCAAAACCAAACCAATTAGCTTGTATATGCCTTAGGGAAACCAACAACTGCACCATAATTACAGTACAGCGGACCTTTCTGTTTAATTTGTGATTATCTAAGCCATTGTTTGTAAGCACCAACGAAAATTTTAACATATAATAGGTTTCATAAGGGCGCATCCTCGATACTCAGGGGTTGCTATAACTGACGTTAAATATTGTCAGAATTATCAGTACGAGATGGCCATTGAATCAAAAATCTTCTTCACTCACATTTGTGGTGAAATCAAATAATCTTCAAAGATGGAAAGTCTTAAGGTCCTTTACAAAAAAAATGTGAATAATATGACCCTGGGGTCTCACGTCTTCCTCATGGAGAGGGGGTTAAGTTTACTATAGTTTATATAAGGAAAACACATTTTTGAGCATTTTTTGCTCACCTTTCATGGAAAATGCATCAAACTTGTTTAAAATTATTAGTCTAAGATAGCATTTTAATATCATATCCATATTGTTCCTGTCCGACCCCCTAAACTTCAGAAATCTTCTTCTTAAATTCTAAAAATGGTAGAATCAAATACTCTTTATAGATGGAAAGGTCTTGATGTGTTTTATGAAAATTGTGCATTATATGACCCTGGGGTTTCATGTTTCCCTTTGGGAGGGGGTCAAGTTTACTTCAGTTTATATATGAAAAATATATTTATGAACATTTTTTGCTCAATTTTCATAGGAAATGAGTCAAACTTGATTAGAATTATTAGCCTGAGATATATTGTTTTAACATCCATATCAATCCTCCCTGACCCCCTCGGGGACAAGAGGGGCGGGGCCAAACGGGGTCAAAATGAGATTATGAGTTCACAGGTTTGATGGAAGCAAATACTCTTCATAGTTTAAAAAGGTCAAATTTATAAAATCACTGACCGGGCCAGTTTATTAGTGTTTATATGTCTTTGTTTCATTCTAAACAAACTAAGGTGACCGTTAAGTCCCATGGCCTCTTGTTAAACATTAAGACGACCTTTGGAAGTGTTAAGCGTGGGGACTTAATCTACAGAATCGGGTAGGGAATAGGGTTCCAAATTTATTCACCACTCGCCAGCTAAATAAACATTTACTGACATTTGTAAAATGTATCTTTGGTACAGAAAGAGAACCGTTGGTGACTAATCCATCCTTTCTTGGTGATGCATTTGCATTTTCTTACTTCCTTAATAGGAGATATTTGTTATGCCACATTAATAGACTCGTTTCAGACATGAAGCCAATGCACGTAGCCACCTCAACGATGAACACAGTCTCTGCACTGTAATCTATTTTCCTATCGTTGCTATCGTAATTTAAGTGATCGATCTCTATAGAATTATAATTCTTCGGTAACAGCATCTAAACTGATGATGTAAATGCTTTGATTTTTATCTATTAGAAGCTCCAAGAGATTCCAATAACCGGTTTTTGTCTTGAACGCATTTGTCAGGGCACGTACGTCTTTCTGCGTTACAAACAGGCAACAACACTCTCTTTCTATGAATCGAATCATTCCTGTTGCCGTACGCACTTTCCCTTCCATTCAATATAAACCTGTAAAATCATTGCATTTGTTCATCCATCTAATCATTACTACGTTTAAAGATGCTCCACCGCCGACAGAGCATAAATGATATTCATCATTTGAACAATAATTGGTGTTTAATCGTGTATATATCTGTCTAATTAACACAAAAAAATAATATAAAATAATTCAGTTTGCCTTTGGTGCATGGGCAATCAGTTCTTCATTCCATATAGGATATAGTGCCACGGAATTTTTTCGGGATGCAAATAATTATCTTTAATATTTTTAACTTAAAATAAGAAGCTCAAACATTTTAATGGTGGTAATGGTGTAAAATTAGTAACTTTTCTAACTGAAGAAAAATACAAAATCGTCTCCTCCTGTTTTTGATAGTGAAAAAATACCATTTGTCAGCGATGGAGCATCTTTAAGGAGTGGCCTTGCAGGTTGGGCGTTAGAATTGTACCTGCTGCCCATATTGCATGAGCGTAAAAGGCGACTAAATTAAGGATCTATCTTTTCTCTTCTTCCATATTGATTTTATGTTTCCTAATGCCTCCCTTGGCACCGCCTCACTTTTGGCCCTAAGTTCGCTTTCGCCCCTGTGAGGAAGGCTCTGGGTTTTTTCCCCTGCCCGAACACACCAAATTCTATAAAAGAGGTAGTTTCTGCTGCCGCTTAGCGCTTAGCATACAGTGAGTGGGACGACTGGTTCGCCCGTTGTCAGTACAATGTGACCGGGTGGGGTGTGTTGCTTGGTGTCTTCGGCGGCATACTTCAGTGATATAGCGTTATAAAAAGAGGAACAGTTCCACTATACAAGATGACACAACACGTACATACCGCAGTCTCCCAAAACACGCGCCTCGTACTTCACACTCGCTACACACTGCATACATGGGAGGCCGTCCTTACATGATCCTGGCTGTTAATAGGACGTTAAAATAATCAAACAAACAATCAGACTTTAAGGAGTCCTTAACCTAAAATTATCAATGGGGAAAAACCCATTACAGATGTTAAACAAATATTTAAATCCTTAAAAGAAGTACATTATGTATTCTTATGGAGAAGTTATAGAATTTCTTAAAGGTAAGAAATGTTCGTAAAACTGGGCCCATACTTGTCTTGACTGAAGTCAGGCAAATGTAAACTGGCTGCCTTGTTCGGCATATCGGCAGACTTCATAGTGATGGTAAGCTAATGCTATATTCCATTAAATACAATCCCTTTACTTTCGTAAAGTTCATAACGCTTTCTATATCAATGGAACATGCCAACACAGCCACTCAATCATTCTGAACGTAGCCGTTTGATTTTCGATGATGCCCTTTGAAAAATTAACGCTATTTTGGCTTATTCTAGAATGATGATGCATTATACATGTAGTGCATGTTAATTTACCGGAAAAATTGTGGATTAGTTTCAATGCATTCCTTTAGGTCATGCCAATATAGGCAGACAAACAGACAGACACAGATCCTCTATTTCCTCAATATTGGGATTACATGCCTTACATGAATGGACTTTTATAACGTTAACCCGGTTGAATTCAAGATAACATGGTAAGTTAAATATTTCGTGATCCACATGATGCAGGCTATGTACATAATTAATTAGTCAGTTTGTATAACCTTTCATGTTAAGTGTCATTTTGCAAGAAGACAGTTTGTCTCGGCGCGCATATGTTCTACGCACTACCCAGAAAGAACAAACATTATCTTCAAATAAGTCATATTTCACATACATTGTAGTAACTAATATTTAACGTATTCACAACATGCTCTAACAATGCATCCCTGGATTTGTATAAGGATGAGCACTGTATAAGAAAGTTCTTAGCAATGTTATTCGTTACTTTTCCATTATATGTACGATGCAGAAAACCGTTAAACAATTGGTTCAGTAAAACGTTAATTGCAGTGCAATTTCTAACCTGAAGCGGGCCTATGTGCTGCGCATGGTACTTTTTTTTTCAAAGGCTATTCTCTGTAAATTATGGCTTGTTATGCTAACCACACATCAATTGTCCTTATAATGTTAATACATGAAATATCCGTTGGTACTTAAGTGGTTTGGATCTTGACATAATTTCGTGGTTGGTTGATGTCATACTTAATTGTATAATATATAAAACCAGTTTGGTTGTTTTAATATTCATGGTGCATTAGAAGCCATGAAGACAACGAAGATTTCTATACTCATAATTATGAGTCCATTACAATTGAAAGCCAACATTTCAAGCTGCCAGACCTGGATTTGAACCCGGGACCCTCCGAACACTAGCCAAGTGCTCTACCGACTGAACTAACGGGTCACCGATGATCGACCCAGCCCAATCCCATTACAATTATAACGTTTGTTGCCATGACAAACACTTTGATGGAGTTTTACTCATGATTCCGTGAGGCCATATATCATAAATACTTGTGTCTGATCCATCTATAAATGTCGAAATCACATAATCACGTATTTCGCGCTTTCCATTTATTGACACTGACATTTACGCTGTATACGCGTGTTGTGATGTAAATACTCCATAGGAATACAATAATGTATGATGAATCACAAAGCGAAACTGCTGTAGACGCACAAAATGTGACCATATTTCTTGTAAAACTGTCACTGCTGTAGAGTTCCAATTACAAGAAAGACTAATTTTACAAGCTAATGATCGCTAGCTGCCTATGCAGAAACTGAAGTTATGGAAGAGGTTTTGGTGTAATTGTCTTTGTCGAAAATGAGGTCATAGATATACATCAATTCCCCAGTCGAAATGTTACACCTCAATTGGAAAAAATTGAAATTGCAGAAGAGATCCTGTTAAAACAGAAGCTAGACAAATTATCAGTACCAAATAAAATATATCCGAAACTAATAATGAAAACAAACGATACCTTATTTATAAAGCCATTAACGACATTTTTAGGAAATCAATGGACGAAGGAATAGTACCACCACAATGGACATCAGCTTATTTTTGTCAACCTCATAATAAATATTAACTTAAAACCCAAAAAATTATCGACCAGCCAGTACCATGCAAGATCTTACAGAGAATTTTCCGCGACAAACTTGTTGAACATATGAACATCAAGCAACTTGTTCACCTAATGAACACGGTTTTGTATCTGGACATACATGTACAACACAGCTTCTGAAAGTTATGGAAAATTTTCACGGGCATTGGATAATCGTAGTTATGTGGACGTAATATATCTAGACATTGACAAAGCCTTTGATAAAGTGTTACATAGGCTACTCATTTATAAACTAGAGTCATACGAAATCAAAGAAAAGCTCCTTATGTTGATCAAAAGGTAAGCATTGATGGAGCCAGTTCTACAAGTGGGAAAGAAAAGAGATGAGTAACACAGGGTAGTGTCCTTAGGCCAACTCTATTTTTAATATACGTCAACGATGACCCTGAAAAGGTGACCTGTGTGGTAAAACTCTTTGCTAACGACTCTCTAAAGTAAACAATCTACAAAACTGTCAAGAACTCCTACTAAACATAATGACAAAATCATAAAATGGACATATGAATGACTCATGAAATTAAATAAAGAAAAATGCAAGACATGGAATTAGGTAACCTTCCCATAAACAACCAGTAAAGTATAAACGAAATAGTAAAAAGATACCTTTGGAGAAAACCAGCAGTGATAAGGATCTTGGACAACGAACTGAAGTTTACTGACGAAGTCAACAAATGTGTATTAAAAGTCAATACATATTAGACACCATTTTCAGAACTTTCATGTATCTCGACAACCAAGGTATACAACAGCTCTTCAAAAAAGCCTTTGTCAGACCTCATTTAGAATATTGAACGAAATCATCAATAGAATATTTTATAAACATATGGTATGAATCCCTTTCCACTGAAAGCCAACAATTCAATAACTATAACTATTGTTGCCATGATAAACACTCTGGTTGAGTTTTACTCCCGATTCCGTGAGGCCATACATCATATATACTTGTGTCTGATCCATCTATAAATGTCGAAATCACAGAATCAATGCACGTATTTCGCGCTTTCCATTTATTGGCACCGACATTTACGCGGAATACTCGTGTTGTGATGTATTAACTGGATATGAAACAAGATTGGAATACTATAAATGTATGATGAATCACAATGCCAAACTGCTGTAGACGTACAAAATCTGACAATATTACCTGTTAAACTGACACATCTGGTAATCTTGTTGCACGTAAGTGCCTTTATTATAAGAAAGGGTAATTCTATAAGCTAATGATCTCTAGATAGCTGTCCGGTATGAATAGGAACTTCTTCTTCACAAACAGAAAGCACAGAAGTATCTGAGGTATCATGACCAGACCAACACAAAATACATATATTGAAAACAAACAAAGACTAGATGTCTCCTGTTAATTTGTAAATTCAACATGGGACACGATTCAGTTATAAAACTCCTGTTTTAATTCACCACTGACCGTTGTCATTAGCTTGTAATTAAATCGTGATAATATCTTCCATGTGTGGAACAACAATATAATAACAAGTCTGTTCTCTTTATTCTTAAGTCTTTGAAAGGTGGTGATTGGTCTAATAGTCTATAACTAGCTCAAACCACCATCGCGGGCTGTTTTCCGTGAGATGGATGAAGATGCAAGTTGAACAATTTCGACGTTGATGAAGTTTTCTTAAAGTTGTCATTTTCTTCACATATTCATTTACATACGTAGCATCCGTTACAATATAAGAATAAAATCAGATGTTATCAAATATGTAAAGAATCCTCGCCGTTAGCTTCCTCTCGAGTCGGAAACCTGACAAATTTAACTATTATCAGCTGAATTAATACCAAACGCATGTTAACATGTCGAACTTGTCAGTAAGTAGCATGTGCATTACATTGAAATAAACACCCCATGGAACATATTTTCTGACGCTTACTATTCATTTAAAAGGTATGTATAAGCGTTCAGATTAGCGGAAAATGGTCTTTAAACATGTCATTAAAACCATTTCGGTCAATATCAAACCTAAATGACCCTTAGTCACTTCACAGAAAGGAAACAAATTAAAATCACTTCGATATCATTTTTCTGGTTAATGAATTAAATAGCCAATAATAGAAATTTCCCAATACATTTTCAAAGACAAGACACTCACGTTAACTCAAGTTACAAATATATTGGTGTAACAATACCTCTGGGTTTATTCTGATCAATCAGAACTAAATACCTTCGTTGTATTCGGTACATAACACCGATTGACCAAAATTCCTTTTGTCACACTGACAAAGTTATGGTGAAAGTACCGAATGTTCGGCCTCTAAAAACCTAAATTCTTCGCCTCACTGTAACTTCAGGGTTGTTTATGTGTCTGCCATACTGCATGTCTTTTTCGACCTTCATGTCACGTTTGACAAATTGATGTGTTCGGCATTCTACGACCAATTCTCCTCTTTTTAATCCTCTTTTACGTGGGTTTTTTTTTCTGGAGCGCTTAAGCTATCTTAACCATGAAGCGCATCTTAATGTCTTTGACCTTTCATAAAACGTACTACATAATCAAATTAATAGAAAATTACCTAACAATTTATTGTTCTGTTTCCTTTGTTTAACCACTAATGATTTTATTTAATTATAAAATTTCAATTATTGTTTTATAGAAACAGGTGGATACTGAAACAAGCTCATCACACAAACAATTATGATTTTAATTATGATTAAAAGAGTTAGGTACACCATCAGTATCAATGCGCTCACCGACCCCTTTATAAAGCACGCGAATCGACACACGTGCGTTCTGTCTATGCATATACAAATACGCCTAGCAGTTGCCCATTGCGTATAACCTACTAATACGTAAATGAAACCCTTATCTGTAAAGCTGTATGGGACTTGTTTTAGTAAGAAACCATATCAATTGCTCTAAGCTATGATTTAGATGTTTCCCGAAATAACATTTCCACACAAGTGAATAGAAATCCAAGTAGTTATCCGGCCTCATATCTCCACGTATATTATCGTACAAACTCGATTCACTCGACTGGCCTTGTGCACGTGAACACCTGTCCCGAACGAGCGACTCTTCCATATAAGGTATAAAATAAAGTAACAAGGACATAATCGTGTACATGAACGTGTAAAACCTATAGTGTATATTGAAGTGCTGAAGTATGTCAAGTTCCGTGCTTTATGTAAGGGGGTTGGCCATTGGAAGATAACCAAGAAGAGCAAAAGAAATATCTCTACTTTCCTTGGGTACAACACTGTCATAATAGGTGTGTGTTTCAAAAACATTTTTCAAATGATATTTTCAAAATATTAAATTTTTGCTTTTAGCTTTAGACTGTTTACTTTATTTATCTTCACCATCTGATTAGCAATGATCCCCTAAAAGAGTAAATCTTCTGAAGGCACCTAAGGCCGATATAGGTGTCAGATATTTGTAGACACTTATTTCATATTACGCTTGGGCGCTATATCTGATTGGTCTGGAACACTTTGGCATTTATATGGATCGTATAAAAGTAGCAGATAGTGTAATGCTTCAAGGTACATTCAACATCATCACCATAACCCAGGAAACAGCCATGCATTGACAAGACGACATATATCAAACTGATGTCTGACGTAATGAATGCGTGACGCAATTTATTATTACGACATTCATTTCCTTTGAGGTTTCACAAGCTGTTTTGAACAAACTATATGTCGAAATCAATGTTCCTGGAAGAATCTCAGAAAGTGCTTTTGATGCTTATTAGCTGTTGTGTCTGTAATGAATTTATGAATTTCCTGTAAATAAATTACATTTGGTTGTCTGTTCATTTTCTTTATATTGGAAGGAAATAAACGTTAAAGTATGAAGTTTAATCTATATTAGGATCCCAGTTTCTTAAAGATGCTCCATCGCCGACTGAGCAAATATGGTATTCGTCATCAGAACAATAATCGGTGTTTAATCTTGTATATATATGTCTAATTAACACAATATATAATATAAGAAGATTTCTTTTGTCTTTGGTGTATGCGCAATCAGTACTTCATTCCATATAGGATATAGAGCCACGGATTTTTTTCGGGATGCAATTAATTATTTTTTTTATATTTTTTCACTTGAAGTAAAATTAGAAGCTCAAACTTTTCAATGGTCGTAATGGTCTGAGGTAAGTAACTTTTGTAACTGACGAAAATACTAAATCGTCTGCTCCTGTTTTTGATAGTGAAAAAATACCAATTGTCAGCGGTGGAGCATCTTTAAGAAAAATAATACTTTCTGAAAAAAAAGAAAACCTAACTAGCAATCTCAGTTTCACATTTTTGTTATTTATCTCATAAGACATTTAACGATTCATATCATACCTCAATCACGCTTGCAATTAATGTAATCTCCGCTCATCGTTGACTTTTCAAACGATAATCTCCTGTCCGTATTTCTTGGTTGTTTTGGTCGAAAAAAACATATAATTAAACGCTGTAAGTAATAAGTTATCAGACATGCCAAAATGACTCAGCTGTTATATAGGAAAGGAGAAGACTCATTTTTTGCTGTTTCAATTCAATTTTGTTTCTTATCTTATCTTCATGCAGTTAAAAAGTTAAAAAAAAAACAAAAAAACGTCGAATAACACAACAACATAATTTATAGAATTCAAAAGACTGCACTATCGTAAAACCGGAAATGAAACTGATAAAGTCTAAAAGAATTCTTTACACTTTTCATGTACAAAAATCCTCTTTAGCGTATAAACTTTTATTAGCCTTTAATCTCTGATGTACGTAATTTGATCGTAGTTCCAATCGTTGCCAGACACCTTCACTGCTTAGTTGATGCATGCATTTAATTCTACATTGCACCTATACCAGCAGAACGCTACGGCTAAGACACAACTGATTCCTCTGCTGTAGCATGCACAAGTTAAGCAGTACGTTGAGAGGTCAGGCGTACGAATATAGCAAATTGACTTATCACTCTATAACATGAAAATGTCGTTGGAACTTGGAGCGGAAAACGAACATATACAGCATTTATTCTTCAAACGTTCACATACAAAGGTTATTTAGGATTATATGGATACCATAATGAAAGACCTTTATTTTTGTTGTGTTAGGCTTTCGTGACATTTCATGCGTTATAATATTTCTGTGGTAAGACGATAAAACAACAATTACAATAATTTTAAAGCTACACATTCTGTTTTTCTATTCGGTTTTTCAAAGCAACCATGGAAACAACTAACATTTCTTTTGTGGTTTGGGACTTTCACGTCATTTCGTTATTTCAATTTCAACCACGTATTATTTACAGTCAAGAGGATAAGATAGCAGGCAAGGTCAATCTAAGTCTTCTGCTTAAAGTGACAAGTGACAAGACGTATAGACAACTATAATAGTATATATACAAGTACACATTAATAGGGAACAACCAACTAAATGAAAAAAGACCTTCGAAATGGCCCCAGAGTAGGATAGAATTTTAATCCGGCAACTGATTGGCTGGCTAATTATTGATTTAAAACGTAAAAATGTTTCCTAGATAACCATCATATGAATTTGGATATTCATATTAAGATTTATGTGCAAAATATCAATTTTGATAATGAATAGGTAAAAACATTTGAATTTCAGGATTTTTTAGTGCAAAATGCGCCTGATTTCAATATAGCTACCCTGTTTGGAGTTTGAGCATAAGGACCCATACTTTTTTTCTATCTAGCGTTATATGAGAACCTAGACTTTAATTATAGAACACAATAGCTAACTATATATTCCTTTGTTTTAATAATGCATAACAAAACTTTAAAAAGTTATACACTGTGGTCTATATAAAATTATTTAGTTGGTTGTTCTCTAATACAAATATTCAAACAAACACAAAAAGGGGGGAGTAACTCCTTAATGTCAAAATTTAAGTTATATATATATATATCATATTGTAACCCATTAGATGTATTCAAAGTGGATTGATATACAAAAGGTTATAATTAAAATAAATGACTTGTTGCCATTGGCAGTAAACTATGTATCATAAATATTTGTTGACATTGGATTATATCCCCCAGAGGAAAGGCCAAACAGTCCCTACGCACAACACACAGGCCATACTGATGGGGATCAAAGGCCAATGTCAGCAAATAGATATGTAGGGTTCATTTCGTTAGTAATACTAATTCTTTAATATTTTTGAGAGAACCAAAATCTGTTTCTTTTATGTTTTATATTCGTGAATAGTTAATTGCCGAGTAATAGTACAAATTAACCATATGTGTTTTTTTATTATTGGGTTCATCTTAATGCTTTACGGTATAATTTTGATCAATAATATAATATGTAATTCTCAAACTGTTATAATTATTCCATTTAACTACGTCTTAATTTCTCGATTCTTGATTTTGAATGCATAGCTTGTGTTGAACTTATTTATTATTGGATAAGTACAGTTACAATATATTTACTCATTGTTCCGTTGGTTTCCTAACATCCTGCCCTAGCTATCGTCTATCAACGACTCGCTTCTGCTGCTAAAGATGTGCATGCCTGGCGCGTGTATACTAAAGCTAAAAATAGAATAGGTTATTTTTGCTGTCTCCTATCATTTTGTATTGACTAGTTGATGGGCCGATGACATTGGACGTGCGGAAAATGTGCTGAGAATGTCTCCAACAAGAGCATAGTGAGACACAAACAAGTCATTACGCTTTTAGTCGCTCATTACAGGAGAAGCGCTGTGAGGGGTCGGATTAATTGGTGATGATCTGGATTGTTGCATGATAACCGACAGATTAAGCCAACAGTTTACGGAAATCACAATTTCACACAGGAATTTATAGTCGTTCTGTATTGATTCAGCTATTGGATTCAACTGTAAGGCATTTCATCGACTCATTCTAAGGACCTTTTGTTCGGATTTTGGACAATTTTTTTATGCATGTCGGTAAGTTTTAATTCGTAATAATACCATTTTTTTTATTAAATCTAATGTTCGTATAAATGTAATTATGTAAAAAATATATATATATATATAAATGTATTTTTATAATATGTGTTTTAAAAACGATAAAAGAAAGAAATATAAACAGTCTTGATATTTCAGAACTCATGTACTTTGTATCAAATTTCGTAAGAACTTTTTGAGTGATTTACATATCATGATGACCACAATATTTCCTGAAGGGAATGCTTACAATTAACAACTCGTGAAGTCATATGGAGATGATATAGCATTTAATATTATATAATTGATCATTTTTTAAATTAGAAGTAAATGAAATCGTGATTATTTGGCTTCGCTGCTTTAAAAAACAGCTAGCCCTGTATAGTTAGATATTCTTTTTTCTCTCCAAAGATTATTTAATATATTAGCATATCAAATTAGGAATTATTATAGAAACAAAACTGTATACAAAACAGTAATATATATTTACGATCCTATGGTTGTTTGATCGTACTTAAGTATTTTATCAAAAGCTACAGATTAATTGATAATACATTCTCATCAATGGTAATGTTAGAGACTGAACATATTTGTACAATAGGGCTAGAAATAACAGTACATTGGGATGATATCAAACCGCCTCTACACTCTTATCAAAATACCGAGATTCGATCCATCATTTCAAAACCACTACCTCCAAATCTATATGTAAACCTCTGTGTTTCACGTTGAAAACAATAACCCCCCTTAACTTTTAAAAATAACTCTATGCCTGTTCCCTTAAGATCATTCACCTTTGAAATAGTTTTCTCAAAAATTCAAAAATGGAATTCCAGTACTTAAATCTATAATCAGAATGAAGCTTAGTTCGCTGTTTTGCCGCGTAGATAGTGAAATTGAACTACTGGGCGGTAATTAGTATGTCGCCGAGAAACATAAGACAACCCGCGTTATGGGAATTTCCATTAAACGATATAATTGAATTAAACAATAAAGGATGTTGTGTAGCATTAACGGTAAGCCAATAAGTTTCAGGAAATAACAACATTATCAAACTTTGTTTGAGAATCACATTATAAAAATAAAAAGTCGTTTCGGTAAGGTACCGGGGGGTAGGGGTATGTGATTTATGCATATTATTGGTTTTCCAACACTAAATAAATATAATAACAACATATGGAATATATTACTCATTTTCTATCGATATCATCTGTATAAAAATGAAATTTTGATACTCAGTCGAGTTCTTTAGATCCATATTACTGTATCTGCAATCATTCTAAAATAAAAATGTACAAGAGACTGATGCAATATGTTACGAATTGTAAGAAAGAAAGAAGGAAAGAAAGATAGGGAAACTTTACCTTAACGAGGAAAAAAAGTTCAGGCCATAACAATTGGAGCATGTTTAGTAACTTCACTTTCTTACCACACGAATTTCATTATAGATTTTAACTTGCGGTTGATTTGAACAATAAAAACATGGTATCTAACGTCGGTATAGCAAACATCACTAACTCCTACAGTAATAGCCTCACTGAAGATTTCATGATTTCTAAAAAAATATCTGTTTGAAGCTAGCTTTTCTTTAATGAATGTTTTAGTTTATAAAATGCTCAGAGCCGTTGTGAGGCAATCGCCTAAATCACCGATCGAGCAGGAAAACACTTAAAGTAAGCGGGGTGCAAAGTATCAAAGTGAATCAAATATTACATACTGGTTATATATAATTGGCAATATTGATTCCATTTATATATGTTATTTCAAAAGCTTACATTGTATACAATGTGGTCGTTGTGCATCAGTTCTGTTTTCAATGATTAAGGTCGCATGTTGATATTCTGTAAACATTGATATATTCGCGGGTGATTGATTTCGCGATTAGCATGTGTATACATTTCGTGACGTCAATATTTCACGGTAAATATAACTGTTAACCTTTTGCTGTATATTTTCGTATGGACGCAATATTTTACGCAAAGGTTAAATTTTCGCGTTAAAACACCTTCGTGTAATTAGCGTAAATCCCCCTCGCATTAATGTTTACAGTAGTGTTTATAGTCAATCAATTTCCTTTTTTATTTCCACTTCTATTTGTTGTATTACTAGATGAAATATCGTAGTTCTAAAGACTTCTAGACAGGCAGTGATGATGTAGACATTGTACATCATTTATATATCTATTGTATATGTTATACAAGCTAAAACAGCAGATATTTGAAACGCTCTTATTGTATGATTTTTACCTACTGTAAATGATTTCTTCGTAACGACTCGATTTCACATTTCCAGGTTTGATGATTTTTTCATGGATATTTTATTTGCCTATTTATTTTTAAATAGTTTACATGGACCTTTGCTGGAAGCTTATTCTTGTGGAGTTTGATTGTCGCGTAAATACTCTTTCGCGAGAGATACGTAAAATCTAAGCGCACTTGAATCTTGGTGCACGATACAAACATTAAATATAGCAAATAACGTTATTTTTTAATATGCAATACTTCGATTGTTCAGCATATTCAATACATTTTCGACATATTTGCGAAAAATTAAATTCGCGTAATATTATATGGAATAATATATCACTACTAATATCGTTATTCGCGAAACATATCCATTCGCGTTAGACCTCGTTTGCAAAATTACGCGAAAGTTCATTTTGCGAAAATGAAGTGATTTACAGTAGACACACTTAAAATTATTCTCAGAACAATCACCATCATTATTATTATCTTCATTAATCTGTTACATGAATAATGAATATTCCAATAAATATCCAGTATATAATTCAATATAAATATTCAGGTATCCATGTAACACGACATCATGAGAAGGTACATTGTGTAAAGGAGAAATACTAACACATATATGAGCAAATCCGGGCAATGTGTCATTGGACATTAATCGTTAAACGATTTTTGCCTTATATTGCTAAACAGTTCTAAAAGCAATTATCCCCATCACATATCTGAAAATAAAAATCAGCTGCAAAGGGCTCACTCTGAAGAGAAATTGAGACGCCTGTCATGACCGATTGCTGAACTTGCAATTTCGATCGATGGTCACCGTCTGATATCAACAAGGGTAGGTTCGTAGCTGAATTGTCTTCATGATTGTTCTCTCGACAATCAGTTCTAATTGAGAATAATTGTATTGCGGAATTGATCTGTCGACTGCAGTGGATTTATCCGGTCTAATGGCGATGACGGGGTTATTAATGGTGGATTATATCAATCAAAATCAAACCAGGAATGGGATTAATTGGTCATTTCTTCTTATATTATAAAAGTGGAATTTTACCCGAGTCGAAATATTCCCCAGCCGAAGTTAGAGATACAATGTTTCGCGAAAATAACAAATAGCTTTATATTTATTGTTGTATATTCCGAAATTAAGCTCTCGCGAAAATATCCTTATTTAAAGAATGTGTACAGAAACAGTTATGGATAATGTCTAATTAACGCAATTATCGGATACGCATTGATAGCATACATTATATGATAGTATGCATATATACGGTAATATCAAAAACTATCAAGAATGAATAAATTACTATTATACTGTCAATTTTCGCGTGCAACATAGTTTCGGGAATCCAGTGGTCAGAGACAAGCTTATTTACTTGATTGATTGATTAATTCACGTCCCAACAATAGCCAGGGTCATGCATAGGAGGCCGTCCATGCATGACCCTAGCTGTAGGCGGGACGTTAATTAAGTACGTAGTGTGAGGTGCGTTATTTTGGAGACTGGGTATATTCGTATTGTGTTGTCTTGTATAGTGGAATTGTTTCCCTTTTTATAGTGCTATATCAATGAAGCTTGCTGCCGAATACATCAAGTAACACACCTGTTCTATTTATACCTGTGTATGCTGAGAGCTATGCAGTAGCAGAAACTAAATAATTTTAGTCGCCTCTTACGATCATGGAATGGGCATCTTCTAATATCACTGACAAACATCAATCATAAGACTGGTACACACCAAACTCACTTTTCTTTGACGACCATATCTATTAATAGAAAAATTAACTTAAAAACAACTAAGATGCTTCAACCGCTTAATACATTTCTAATATATCTAATGCAGTCCTGGCAATACTGCAGGGTCCAATTTTAGCATTAAAAATTAACTTTTACATCTTCCATATAGTCAATTAATGTAATGCTATGTAGACTTAATTAGCCTGTATAGCCAATTATCAGCCAATCATAAAATAGTCTAATAGCCTTATAAGATTAACTAGTGTTGCGTGTTAACAAACTGTATTTGTTTAGACTCGAGGCAAAAGGTGGATGTCGACGTAGGATTTATCGTGTTGACAAATTGCAGTCTACCGCAGATTTTTCCTGAATCGCCTAACGGTACATTATCTATCACAATATCATCACGCGTTTAAAAGCTATAATAGACTAAATAATTGGCTGATTCTTTTGGAGTCATTAAGTGTATTGATTCTGCATCTCGGTTGTCTTGTGTATGGCATGTCAAACAAATTGAAAGCCCAAGACGTGTTATAAAAATTTATTCAATAAATCGTCGCATTTAGTTTTTGCATATCGCAATGATTACGTAAAATAAACCACCACCCACAATGCTATACGGTTAAAATTTGTAGTATATAAACCAAAAGATTGTTGTTTGTTTGTTTTTTTTATTAATTAACGTCCTATTAACAACCATAGTCATGTAAGGACGGCCCCCATGTATGTGGTGTGCAGTGTGTATAAAGAGCGTGATGCGTGTTTTGGAGACTGTGGTATATTTGTGTTGTATCTTCCTGTATAGTGGAACTCTTCCATTTTCCCTTTTTATAGTGCTATATCACTATCATCGAAGCATGCCGCCGAAGACACCAAGCAACACACCCCATATTGATTTTGGTTTGGTTTGATTAGTTTAACGTCCTATTAACAGCCAGGATCATTTAAGGACGTGCCAGGTTTGTTGGTGGAGGAAAGCCGGAGTACCCGGAGAAAAACCACCGACCAGCGGCCAGTACCTGGCAACTGCCCCATATGGGATTCGAATGTGGGCCATATTGAAACCATAATATACGAGTATATGGTGGCCATGATAATATACTTTATAGTTGTTAAATTTCGCTGGCGTAAATTTTTCCGATTTACTGTTTATTACTTATTCGCGGAAGTTTATTTTCGCGAATTTTCTTTGTAGCTTTTAAAACCATGATTTTGATATATTTCGCAAGGTTTTAAATTTCCCGAATTTTGGTGGATCTGCGAATTAAACGAAATTAAAACCCTTGCGATTATTAGCAACTGTATCGTGTTTAGTTGAAATAAAAGAACATTTAACTGCAGCACAGGGCAAAATTTTGAGAAAGTCTGATAAAAAAACGTGACTATGAAATACTATTATATAGATGAAATAAGTATACCTTTACTACCTACTAGGGAGAGAACTCACATAGGCATTGCCTGTTGTTTAATCCTTTTTTAATCTATTTGAAATAAAATTTTGTTTAAATTGAAATTGAAAAACTATCCTAGATTTAAAGTTATATGTGCCGTTACTGGTCGAAAATTTGGACATGCTATTTTTTCTTCAATTATCTATTTAAAACCTTAAGTTTTAATGAATAAAGCTGTGAAAATCATTTAAATGGACAGACAAACATATACAATGCCTTATAAACGTTAGTTAGAACACATAGGTTATGCACTGTGAAATTCTTGTTTTTTTATGCCGATTACATGTTTAGATGGAAATATACCTTCAGAAATAACTTAACAATTACTAATAATACTGTAAAAATGTGCAATGAAATTGTGGACAACAAGATGGCTTGATGGTCTGACCGTACGTACTCATTTCATTACACTGAAGATGTTAATATAATGATTTTTGGCAGTACTGCCAAAAATCATTTCAGTCCTTTTTGTTCTTGTAAAATTAAAACCTATACATTGAAAGTATTGTAATTCTCAAAATGTTGGTAACCTTTGGAGTTGAATAACATATTAAAAGCTCTTCTTGATTCGTGACTATGAAATATACTGCACATATAACTTTAAGTATTCTGATCCGTCAGTAATGACGGACTGAAACGATGGAAATTGGTAAAAGGAACTATGTATATTTGTATCTGAAAATAAAAAGAATAGGGACTTTTGATTCAGTCCATATAATGTTAAAACGCCTTGTTAGAATTCAAATTATGACATAGGGCGTCTAATTCTACTAAGGCGGTGTAAAACAATAAAGACCTCAATGAAGGCCCTTAATTTATAAAGTGTAACATATTTCAAGGAAAACAGAATGAAATGCCCCTGAGAAAATTATTATTTGTTAAACCATTCTAACACAATACAGTAAATGCCTTCACGTTGGAACAGTAATTGTATATCAGGGAAATAGATTATCCCATTGGACGTGACATGTTGAACATGAAAAACGCGTTTCTTTGATGTTTATAAAAAAACATAGTGACCTCATTTTAGTACAAGACCCAGCAATGTTGCAATGTAGTCCATGACACAAATTCTGTTGACCCCAGCAATCGCTTTTGATGGAAGTCAAAGGTCGAAATGTAAATTGGAAAGAAAAATTTTGTTTCAAACCAAGACATATCCTATGATGTGGTTCTTACATGTTTAGGCATGATGGTCTGCGAATGCGGTTTCATATTTTGATATGGTTCAAACGTGTATCTGTTAAATTCAATATAGGAAATACTAAAATTGATAAAGAAAGTAAATATGACACGTGTATATGATAAATCAATCATTTTTTTCTTTCAAATAAAAATAAACGTAAATTCAACAGGTAAAAAATAACACACGTGAATATAACTTTCGTTTTGTCACAACGTAATGTGCGAATATTAATATCACACGATATTGCACGTATTGTGATGTCATAGGAGATTTTCACCCATGATAGCCAATGAAAACACTCAAAATTGAAATGAATAAAAGACAAATGTCATACATAACATGGAGGAATTCGAGGTGACAGGCATACAGGCGAGTTTTGTAATTCCTTTAACTTGATCTATAAATATGTTATTGTATCAAACAACTTATTCTAACTTTATAATGATAATAATATGTATCTTGTAGCTTTCCATTATTACTTGTGGTATGCCATTGATATATTTCTTTTCTGCACCTGGCCGCTTTACTTTCCTGTCATTTGATCGATAGTAACATTGATGATTTCAGGATGAACATTGATAGTCTGAAATTTTTGTAAGTTGCCTAAACATATTCTTCTCTTAGAAACCCCAAATCCTTGGGTTATTGTGATTGAATTGTGCAGATGAAACTTTATGGGTAGTACATCTAGTAAGAAGTTAATTCCACATAGTTTGTTATTTTCTTTATTGGAAATTTTCAAATCAGGACTAGAAACGATAATTTTTTAGTAGGTTTTACAATTTTGCGAATTGTCTATATGGGTATAATAATAATTCTTTTTTTTTCAATTATTCGCGGATCATATTTTCGCGATCAAATCAATATCCGGCGAAATAGCGGAAATAACAACCGCGTAGAATTATCAGGCTATACGGTGAAATAAGCAATATTTTAATATCGACTAAATTACTTTTTAGAATATTTTATTGAATCTTTCCGGTTTGTTTCAGTGCACACCTGCCATGGATTAGGATCAGTCGATCCTAAGGTGGAAATTGGAATCAATTAATACCGGTCTCCTAGGAATATCGTTTCTCTTGTTTCATTTCTTGACTACAGCCAAAAATAAAAGCTCATTTGGGCGTTTCATATCTTAAATAATCATCGATCTTTAAAGATGGCGGACATATATGTCGAAAGTTCGCATGATGAGATACTTGACAGACCTTATGAATTACTCGGAAATTCAACGACTCAGAACTTGTCGATTGCTGAACCTGTAAACGACTATGGCATTCCAGAGGAGTTTCAATTCATCTTGTTAGGCCTGTACGCCATCACGTGTCTGATCGTGTTATTTGGAAATAGCATTATATGTTACACGACATACAGAATACGAAGTTTCCGAACTGTCACCAACTTGTTCATCGTCAGTCTCGCGATAACAGACATTGTGATGACCATCGTTTGCGTTCCATTCACAATTCTTAGCAATCTGTTCTTTCACTACTGGCCATTCTGGGGATTTTTATGTCCCGTTGTTGGATTCGTTCAGATGTCCAGTGTGTTGGTCAGATCCTTCATGCTTGTCGCGATGACCTGTGACATGTACTACGCGGCTAAAAAACCTCTAAAGCCTCGTCTATCAACCTATAAAGCCAAGCTTTTGTTTGTGTTGATGTGTGCCTTATCATGTTTGATATCACTCCCAACGTCGATATATTCGAGAATAGAATACTTGCCGTTTGAACCAGGATCCCAAGGATTATGTGTGGAGAAATGGTCGGACGACTACATCCGGGGAATTTACGGGGTGTGTATTATGATGTTACAATATTTCATCCCTCTGATCTTCATGGTGTTCACTTACGTCCACATCGGGATCATCATCTGGATTAAACGTACCCCTGGGGAGGCGTTCAACCAAAGGGACGAACGACAGGCCTCGTCTAAAAGAAAGGTAAACACTTTGTGTAATAGTACTCTAATTATCATATATCTTCAAGGGTAGGCATGTGCCAATTTCTTGAAACAAAATGTAACTTCTGTTAACATTTTTGATAGAATTCCGTTTTTTGACTGACTTTTTTATCGAGAAATAGAAGCCTTTTGTCTTTCAAATAAGATAAATCTGTATCACATTACATTAAGGTTTCGTTTTTATTTTACATAGACTAATATTCTATACCATGGACAAATTTACATATTGTTTTCAAAGTAATTTTTTAAAACATCTTAAAGTAATTTAGAATTTTTATAAAGTTGTAAAGTAATTTAAAATTTGTATGAAATTGTTACTAAAGAATTTTAAGATATTCTAAAATCTAAACAAATGCTATAACGTATAGCTAATTATTTTATCATGGATAATACATTGCCGGACATTCATAAGATGTCCGCGAAACATTGAGAAATTATTAAATCTTATACACCCGGAAAGTCAGATAGCAAAAATTTAAAACCAATGGGACTAACTCACGCTCCACGTGATACCCGATAACGTTTTTGTATCTCCAGTGGTGATGGAACGTAACTTTTTGTAATCGTCCACCTGAAATGACTTTAACGCGAGATATCATCTTTTGACATCATTCCATCACTAATAAAAACAATAGTTCCACATAAACGCTATCAGGTATGACGTGATACGTGAATTAGTCCCATTTGAAGTCTTTTTTTTCTCTCGTTTTTACTCGAAATCGCAAAATCATTGACCCATGTAAATAACCATGTATAATGTAGTTACTTTTGTCTGATTTCATTTTTTTCAGACAATTA
This sequence comes from Argopecten irradians irradians, assembly GCA_004382745.1. NCBI lineage: Eukaryota > Metazoa > Mollusca > Bivalvia > Pectinida > Pectinidae > Argopecten > Argopecten irradians. The sequence continues at coordinate 2,581,743 of SAYR01003018.1, forward strand.
AAATGATCATCGTTGTAGTTATAGCATATCTGTTGTCATGGTTACCCCTTCACGTGATCACAGTCGTTGGTGACCTTGACCAATCCATATTCAACTCGCAGTGTGTCCATATGCTGTGGCTAATTTCTCATTGGCTAGCATTCAGCAATTCAGGAGTTAACCCAGTGATTTATTATTGGATGAACTCGAAATTTCGTCAAAATGTGTTATATTGTCTTCGTCTGCCATGTTGTCGGGCAGAAAGACACAAGAGGCCTTCGGTCAGTGTGGACACTTCGTACGTGAAATCGTTCCGACATGAAGCTGGTGTAACTGTGACGTCATACAACTGTTCAACGCCTTCTCCAAATGGCATAAAGGACAAGAGATTCTTCTGTGACAGTGGGTTAAGGGACGAATGCTCCAAGTGCGACTTGGTATAGTACTTCATTTGTGCCATGTGTCCTACACGTACGTACCAGACTTTGTGGATGGGGGTAGGCCGTAGTTCTAGGAGAAAAAACAACAACCTACAGCCAGTATGTGGCAGCTGAAAACTATAAGCCTTGAGCTGGTGATAACTAATAAAAATAAACTTGAAGGTCACTCCAATTTACTACTTAAAACCATAACTAGGTGAATAGTGGAATTCCAGGAAATTGAGTGATAAGGCGATATTGTAGAGTGCTCTCTGAAGATGAGTATTATTGAAATGTTATTTGAACCAAATACACATCTTGCTGACCTAAATATGACGGTACATATATCCACAATGCCACAAAATGTTTAATATTGATTTTTAGATTTTCTTTGTTATCGAATTTTTTGAAAAACTCAGAAAGTCATTTTTCAGCAGGCCTTCCGTTGAGAATTTATCCTAGATGGTTTCAATTATCAACGACATGATCCATTTCCAATTGCATATAGGTTCCATATTGGACAGAGGTCCAATTTCAACGTACCACCAGCACCATAGAACCTTGTGATATCACAGTGACGATGTTTGGATGGGAAAGAAGATTTGAGACAATTTCAAGCATATTTTGCAAAGGAAGCCTTTTCTTATAAATCTGATTTCGCTTATTGCTGGAAGTTTACTGTTTTTGTCAATACATGTAATAAGCATTTACCTTATGTAATGTTTGGTTAAGTGACATTGTCGCTATGATATATTAAATCTATTTATGTAAACGTTAGGTTTTGATTTTTAAATATTTCGGTTAAACAAATCCAGTTGATCTAGCACAGAATCTAGATAACCCTTTTATACTTATGCGAGAACTAGAAAGTAATTTTTCGACAAAATACTGATCAATTTGGAAGCTATAAATTAACATTTAAAGATGGGCCCCATTGTGGTGTCGTTGCGTTCAATTTCCCTTTTGCGGCAAGTATGTTTCATTTTTTTTTCATTTCTCAATTAACTGTACAAAATTACCAAAGTAAAGTAAATTAGCATTTAACTATAAGTTAACTACATGTATTTTGTATTTATCAAATGGTGGAAATAATTCTTGGAAAGAGCAATATCTTTGATAAATTATATTTCGAGTTACTTGTTTAATTTGGGATTTAAATAGTGTTCATACATCTCAAGGGAAATACAAATATAAAGAAGAATGATACATATCAGCAAAGATTAACAATTGAGCGCAAATATGCGGTAATCCCCATCTGTAAATTGAGCATACGAAATTTCTAGTTTGGGAATACACAGATATATTATTATTGGTAAAATTACCAACTTATTAAGTAGGCCTATACGTTTGTATGTCTGCAGACGACAGAGTGAACTGACGTCAGAATTTTGGAAACAAACAAAAAAGCAGGTTTGTGATTGGACATAATGTAAAGTTCACAATGTCATGATATGGTTCATTACAAACATAATTGATTATAAGATAAAATATCGCTCATATAAAATACGATTTTACTGTGAAATCATTATATTTATGTTTTAAATTTCATTGCTCGTGGTTTTTTTTACCAAAATCAACTAATTTACTTCCTTATGACACGTACGTATCAAATCATTTAAAAAAAAAAGAATTTTCTATTATAATATGTGTTGTGTCATTACGGACCAAAATTCCACTTTATTTTTTCGAGCTTTTCGACTGTAAGGTCTTTTCCACAAATTGAAGTGCCAACGAAATTGTAAAGAAGTTTGGCGGCCATGACCGATAAGCATTGTTTTTTGTTCATAGACACCCAGGGGTTAGAACATCATTATATGACTACTGATGAAAGTCAGGTCGAAGTCCCTTGTGAGTTATGGGGGGTTAAACAGGGTGGTCAATTTTCTATTTTGTACAGTTTTGCTGGAACCAAATAATATTTTTGAATGATTTTTCATGAATTATAATTCAATGATACGTAACTGTTCTAACACCCGGGTATCTGTGAACAAAAAATATAATGCTTATCGATCATGGCTGCCACAGGGCCCAAATTAACACTCCTTCATCATTTGACAGTTTAAAAGAAAATATTATTATCTTATTCATGCTAATATGTAAATATAATGAGATGTTAATTAAAAACAGTCTTAGGTCTCTAGGAATCTCGTATATGATAATACCACACAGCCAATTATTTTGGCGAATATGATAAATTCGCGATTTTTCATGACATTGTTTCAGTCACGAAAATTTAATTCGTAACATTAGTATCAACGGAGCACTCATGTATATACATATAGCCAGATCATGAATATATATCCTGTGAAAATCAATTCGCTTGTTTTGTTCCCGTATACTAATTGGCTAACCGGTATTTCTCTCACAACAGGAAATATTTTTGGCAAAGAATAACAGTAAAACCATCGTATGAATAGTAGAAGTAGTAATCCCACCACTATCATATGTTGTTCGATGAGAATGTGTAGAAAACGCTCTAGTTCTCTTCCACTACAGTGTTCTATACTGTAAACCAACGTATTTTTGGCGGAGACAAAAAAGAATTGCTATTTTATACCAAAGGACGTTTTCGCGGAGATTGAATTTTGCGGCCTAGACTGATGGAGTTCTATTTTACCTCCTGTATTTCAAATACTTTGGCGGGTATTTGTTTTTGCGTTTTCTTATTGCACGCGAAATCCGCAAAATTGACTCGGGCGCGAAAATAATGTGGATTACAGTATGATGTCTTTAGAGGAAAGCTGCAAATGTTGGAGAACCCATCATCAGAAAAATACATTTTGATTTTACCGCAGATTTTCTTAACCCACACACTCTCATCGCACGCAATCGTCATGTATTAAATGCAGTTCGAGGGGTCTATAGTTAAAGACCCTGAGATAATGTGATCGAATGGATGAGCTTGTTCGGTGTCTTCCACAGCATGTTTCAGTGAGACAGCACTATAAAATTGGAAGTTACAGCATATATGGAGACAACACGACAACAAATAAACATCTACACATCATCACACGTTACACATATCGGTGACCGTCCTTAAATGACACTGGCTGTTGACACGATAGTAATCTAATACACCGAACCACTTTGTTGGTTTGTTTGATTATTTTAACGTCCTATCATCAGCCAGTGTCATGTAAGGACGGCTGCCCATGTATGCAGTGTGTAGCGTGTGTGTACTGCGAGGTGCGTGTTTTTGGAGACTGTGTTATGTTCGTGCTGTGTCTTCTTGTATAGTGGAACTCTTGCCCTTTTTATAGTGCTTTATCACTAAAGTATGCTATCGAAGACACCATCGAAGACACCAAGCAACACACCCCACCCGGTCACATTATACTGACAACAGGCGAACCAGTGGCCTCACTTCCTCTATGCTGAGAGCTAAGCAGGAGCAGACATAACCCATAGCCTTCCTCACAGGGGCGAACGCTCAACTCAAGGCCAAAAGTGAGGCGGGGCCAAGGGAGGCATTAGGAAAGACAAAGTCTGTCAGGGAGAAGAGAAACGATAAGATCATAACTTTAGTCGCCTTTCACGATCACCAAACCAAACACTCACAACTGTAAATAAATCAAATTGTAAATAATTCTTGAAACACAAAAGAGTTCCACCGGAAAAACAATTGGCTTTTACTCATACTCAAATAAGAAAGTAAGCTCAGTTGAAATGCTGTGTTTGTTGAAATTAAATTGTGCTTGCGTGTATTTTGGTTACAACACCTCTGCTGAGTGCATTGAACTAAGCTGAGAGAAATATTTAAAGGCTGTCAAAATGTATCGTGCGCACATGCAGCCTGTGTCGGGCATAGCGAAACGTTTTATTTATCGGATTCATCTTACCTTTACAGTACTTGATATATATTTCCATCTGCATTTTTATCTGATTTTATGTCTCTGTTTATAAGCCTATTGTGTAATAAGTCATGTACTTTGATTTGTTTGTTACGGTAATTTTATTACAATAACGTATGCGGATAGCGGTGATACAACGGAAGTAAGCGCTCTTTTAAAGTATAAATCTGACGTATATTACGCTTACCTAGAAACTTTACTGTACACGCTTCCTCTATTTGTGTTGTAATCAAAATATTTCAAGCTCTCAAATAAATGCATAAACGCTTTTTTTCTGGTTATTAATTTCAATAAACCGATTGAATGCTATAAGGGGCGATATGTGTATGCCTAGTAATAAGTATACATGTCTAGTTTCATATTTGTTAACACATCAAATTAAATTGATGTAGGCATATTTATATACATGTAAATTACTAACTTGTCCTTTATATCAACATGGATTGATAATAAATGTTTAACTTTAAGTATTTAACGATGTCGATTCAGGCGCGTATTTACCAAAGACTTCCATATTCCAGTGCATACACATAATTTTCATCTTCATTTTTAGAATTAATAGAACGTCTTCTGATTACGTATATACACAAAATCTGTAAATTCTTATTGATTTACCTGAATCGCAAATAATCCCAATGAGAATTATTTATCACATACGCTAAAAGTACATGTAGTTCGATCGCCAAAATGTGTCTAATATGGCACAGTGTATAATTTCCCACTGATTCATTATGTATGACTTTATTAAGATATGCCAAAATGCATAGATTATTGTAATTAAATTTTTAAACTAGCATAAAACCATGACATGCTACTAGATACATGAAGTAATAATGTACTATACAAGTATATAAGCAATTGGTTTTGTTACATTGTTTCCTCATTGCTACTGACGATAACCGTGGTACTGGTATCCAGAGTGTCAATTAAATTGTCGAGAAATGAAATTTCAATTGTAATGATTAAACTTAATGCAGATAATTTTAAATACAAAGTAAGTAACTTTGCTCTCAGAATACCAGGAAGTTGCTAGAGAAAGGATTAATGCGTAACATTCATAATATGCTGGGGAGATGTACATGTGTTCGGCAGGTAATAAGATTTACATCCACATTGTTTCACATTGTTGTCACTGTTTGTGTCTGGGCATTTTAGTAAATTTCAATAAGAACTTTGATTGATAAGCTGATGATCAAGATAGTGAAAAAAATCTAAGTTGATTTAAAGTGCTAAGTAAACTAGCAAAATAAAAATACACGAACATTATGTCAACGTTATAAGCTATCATTGTTTTTATATAAACAGTTTTCTTCCTTATTTGTATTTTTTATCATTTGTGCATTTTCCCGTCGCTCCAATAGTAATTACCCCATGCATTATGTACATACAGATGCATTGCGTTATACATACATGTACAGTGATCAACCTGTTATAAATGAAATGGAATATGATATAGGTTTTACTTCTCGATGCATGTAAATATCAGGGACCATTTAAAGACTAAATGCTTAAAATGAATAAATGTACAATAAGGACTGTTTGTGAAACATATGTCAGGTGCGCATTAGGATCGTCTTGTTTTAGTTTATCTTTGCTAGCCAAGGGTATTCACATCTTCCTGTTTCAGAAAGAGTACCGTGTATTCAGATAGATCGTGCATACCACGTAGGGACATCTCTCGAAAGAAAGTATGCATGTGTACTTGATTAGTTTCATATCAGATGTAATTCAATAATTTTTAAATTTCTATTTGCATGCAAAGGGTTTCTCTTTATAATAATAATAAAGATTTAAAAAAAAAATAAAGAAATAAATAAAATAAATAATAAATAAGTTGAAATCTAAATCTCCCTATTAGTGTACATCTGGATGTTGAAATACGGTTCAAAATCTTATGAACTATATTTGTTTCGTTAGCTGTGACCACATCGGAAGAACATTTTTAGGAACTGAATTAACAATGTGTATTTTATTTCATTAAAAAAGATGTTCCACCGTAGAAGTTGATCCTCCGATATGCACTCTATAAAAATCGGGAAAATCACTACTAAAATTCACAAATCGCACGACTATGCAACTTTGCTGTCGTATAATAGATTTTTCATTGCATTTTATTGCTTTTTTTACAACATACATTATAGATCATTTACATATTTGATGAACATATGTATTTAAAAACCTCATATTTGACATTTATGTTTTTAGTTTTCATTGATAATGGTCACCTTTATACTAAGTCGAGACGGGCCGATATCACGAGTTGAACCATGCCTCTTTATAATTATCAATGTTTGTTTTCTTATCTTTTTTCTTTCCTGTATGTAGTTCATATACACACTAACTTCAAAATATGCAGATAGGCGCCGTATTTTTGTCTGCTTTTCAATAGTTTTTAGGTCATCTGACCCGAAGGGTCAGGATGACCTATAGTCGTCATGTTTCGTCCGTCGTCGTCCGCCGTGCGTTAACTTTTCACATTTTGAACTTCTTCTCAAGTTTTACTGGTGCGATTTGGCTGAAACTTGCAAGAAATGATCCTGACATTGCCCCGACAAAGTGTTGTTATTTTTCGGGTCGATCCGAAATCCAAGATGGACACCACAGCCGCCACCTTGAAAATACACAGCCGCCATCTTGAAAACACTTTTTGAACTTCTTCTCAAGTTCTACCGGTGTGATTTGGCTGAAACTTGCATGAAATGATCATGGCAATCATGTTATTTTGCGAGTCGATCAGAAATCCAAGATGGCCTTCACAGCCGCCATCTTGAAGACTCATTTTTAGCTTCTTCTTAAGTTCTACCGGTGCGATTTGTCTGAAACTTGCATGAAATTATCCTGACATGGTCCCGACAAAGTGTTACATCTCTGGTTGATCCCAAATCGAAGATGGCTACCATGACACGGTATCTTATCAAATTCCTATATGATTATTGCCAAGGTAGTCAACTTACGCCACCCCTACGGATGACGTAGTTAGTCTAGCTGCATATCTCATGGCTTCCAGTTATTTATTTAACCCAGCTTGATCTGAACAAACCGGATTCACACCAAACTCAAAATAATAAATAACTGATTGTCTTGCTAAGACATATAAACAAATTAATCTTTTCAGAGGCAATTTTTGAAATAGTATAATCCCTTGATGGACATTTTTAGTCTAGTTAGTGTGTATTGAATTTTCATTTTTAAAGGTTTGAACAGTACGCGCTTGAACGTTTTAGGAAACGCGCTGCGTAGCGAAAAATTTTCTAAAATGAAGTTCAAAATGTGCAGAAGGACCCTTTTTTCTTTCAAATGTGCATTTTTAGAACATTTCACTCGGCGAAAATGCGGGGGGCAAAAGACATGTTTGCCCCACCCCCGTCCTGGGGAACGTGGGGGTGTGGGGGTGGGTGCACTTGCTCCCCTGCCCCCAGCCCCCCACCCCCAACCCCGCTTCCTACGCCCCTGCAAAACACGTGTATGAGCATATAGATTTCAATTACACTCCAGTACCACCCCTTGGAGTACCCGTTCCTAGACTGGATTACCTGCCTAAGTACCAATTCTCTGTGCTCATAAATACTATATGCATTTTTTGAGCGAAGCCTAGCGGAGAGTAGAAAAACTACCGCAGGTTATCAAGGCTACGTGCAGGCGGCCATGTTTTAATTCTCGTTATCAGCACGACGAGATTTGAAATTTTCTCTATAGACAAAATGTTTCATCAGGATACACTTTGAAATTACTGTAAGTAGTTTTAGAGAACTACACAAAGACATGAACGACACAATAAATGTACTGGTTAAAATGATATACAGTGTGTTGTCAAGCGCACGGCACCGTCGTAACGAAGTATAAAAAAACAATGAAAATTTACCCTCAAATGACTTTTGAACAGTTGGCGATTTGTAAGTATGTTTATGATCTGTTTACATCAATGTTATGTCGACAATGTACCATATCAGAAAATGTTATTTACCCCTACCCTCTTGTTTTGAAACCTACATCTTTCTAGTTATACTAGTGTATACAAGACACATTTTAGTTGGGTTCAACCATAATATTTCTATTTCTGATATGGTACACTTCATTATAAAGCAGATTGTACTTTGTTATAAGATAAATAGAGGTAACTCCTATTTTAGGCCTTATTGTTTGCGAATTATCTGCAGCACTACACATGATCTACATTCGTTGAGCCCTGGTCCATCCTCGATTTTTTAAGAGGCTACTATCACTGTCGTTGTATCCATCCCTGGACTTTGTCAGAGAAAACTTGAAGGCATTTCAGAAGACAAAAACTCACAAATCACAACTCTACCTATACTTCTTTTGAAGATTTCAGAGCTACGTCAAACCCATTCAAGCGTACCATTATTCGATTCTTTTGAAGTAACCAAACTACGTATCGTTGCACAGAAAACCCTAACCCAGTTTTATTATGACATATAGTCTAGTGTTGGATATTAAGACAGTGACTTAATCCCTGCCATAGTGAAGTCATTCGTGTGCTAACATACTAGTAGTATAGTAAAGCGCACCGAGAGGCAAACTGATTTTCCCGGCGATAAATTATTGTAAATTGATTTATTCACTGTAATTTATTTTCGCTAGATAACCTTTTCGCGTTGTTTCGCGCAAGAGCATTAATGCTCTAGTTGTTGTATAAAACGTATATTTCTTTGTTTGTTTGATTGATTGATTAATTATCGTCATAATAACAGTCAGAGTTATGTAAACACGGCCTGGCAATTAGTATTATGCATTATGTATTGCGAGGTGCGTGTTTTGGGAGACTGTGGCATGTTCGTGTTGTGTCTTCTTAAAGCAGAATTCTTGCCCTAAACTTTGTTGCTATAGCGTCATACTGCAACACACACACACCCGGTCACAGTATGACAACGGGCGAACCAGTCGTCCCACTTCCTTGATGCTGAGCACTTAGCAGGATAAGAAACTACTATTTTTACAGACTATGGTGTGTTTTGGCCAGGGGTCAGAACCCACAGCCTACCTCACAGGGACGAGCACTCAACAGATGGCCAAAAGTGTGATGGTGTTAAGGAAGACGTTAGGAAGAAGAGAAAAGATAAGATCCTAAATTTAGTCGCCTTTTACGATCATGCAATAGGGGCAGCAGGTACAATTCTAACGCCCTACCTGCAGGGCCATATTTTTACAGACTATGGCGTGTTTCGGCCAGGGGTCAGAACCCACAGCCTACCTCACAGGGACGAGCACTCAACAGATTGTTTGTTTGTTTGATTTATTTACGTCCTATTAACAGCTATGGTCATGTAAGGACGGCCTCCCATGTATGCGGTGTGTTGCGTGTATGTTGTGCGAGGTGAGTGTACTGGGAGACTGCGGTATGTTCGTGTTGTGTATAGTGGAACTGTTGCCCTTTTTATAGTGCTATATCACTGAAGCATGCTGACCCCACCCGGTCACATTATATTGACAACGGGCGAACCAGTCGTCCCACTCCCTGTATGCTACCACTTTTATAGACTTTGGTGTGTCTCGGCCAGGGGACAGAACCCTGAGCCTTCCTCACAGGGGCGAACGCTCAACTCAAGGCCAAAAGTGAGGCGGTGCCAAGGGAGGCATTAGGAAAGATAAAGTCGGTTAGGAAGAAGAGAAAAGATAAGATGCAATAGGGGCAGCAGGTACAATTCTAACGCCCTACCTGCAGGGTCAACTCAACAGATGGCCAAAAGTGTGATGGTGTTAAGGGAGACGTTAGGAAGAAGAGAAAAGATAAGATCCTAAATTTAGGATTTTAATTTTTACGATCATGCAATAGGGGCAGCAGGTACAATTCTAACGCCCTTGCTGCAGTACCATACTTTGAAAGAATTCTTGGTCGCGAAATGTTAAAAAATGTATTCGCAGATATTGCTTTAACAATATACTGCTCTTATTTAGATTATATAAAAGCATAAGCACGGCACGATGCCGTCTACTTCCCGTCAAATATTAAAAAGTTTAAGTCCGTTTCCGGTTCGTTAAATCTACCGAACTCATTAGTAAATTCTATTCCGTTAAAACGTGTTACAGATAAGTATTTGAGGTCGATTTTACCTCACGCATGAAATGTAACGTGTTTTTAAACAGCAACCAAGACGCAGCTGTATTTCATTAGCAGTTTGGATGTCAAGTTGCGATTACAACTTAGTATGACGTCATTAGATTATTAATGATGTTGACATATGATGACTGGAGAAAGGAAGCTTAATCAAAATTCACCGTGTCAGCCAGAATGCTCTTAGTGTTTATGTCACGTGTGTACAACAAACATTTATTATTGTAAAAGGCATGTAACTCATTCACCTCTGAAGACATATTTAGGCTCTTCTAAATCAAATAATAGAACAGTCCATTATGGAATTTCAGGGGAAAATGAGTTCAACATGGTAAACGTCCTTGCAGAGCTATGGCTATGAAAGGAATAACTAGATGATGATGAAGATTATCAGATGGAAATCCAAATACATCAATTTCTAGTCAATGTATATCATCGTAAAACCTTACACGTGGGTTATCGATATGTATCACAGATTTATATATACTGATAGACTCTAAACAGGTATGGGGTTCCAAACACGACTGTTTCGTCCTCTTTGTTCATTAAACCATTATCTTAAAAAAACAGGACATTCTTAAATCAAAAGAATGTCCGTCCGTTTTCCGTCTATGACCTCATAACCCCAAAAGATATTGAGAATAACGCTTATAATTTAATTCAGATAACTAAATCAGGTACTAATTAAGCAAAAGTTTCCGTGATTTGACTAACTTTTACAATAAAAAAATTGGGTTGTGGCGCAGTGATATCTTAGTTCACTTTGGCCAATGACTGTTGAACAAAGAGGACGAAACAGTCGTGTTTGGAACCCCATACCTGTTTAGAGTCTATCAGTATATATAAATCTGTGATACATATCGATAACCCACGTGTAAGGTTTTACGATGATATGGGGTTCCATCTGATAATCTTCATCATCATCTAGTTATTCCTTTCATAGCCATAGCTCTGCAAGGACGTTCACCATGTTGAACTCATTCTCCCCTGAAATTTCATAATGGACTGTTCTATTATTTGATTTAGAAGAGCCTAAATATGTCTTCAGGGGTGAATGAGTTACATGCTTTTTACAATAATAAATGTTTGTTGTACACACGTGACATAACACTACACGCATTCTGGCTGACACGGTGAATTTTGATTAAGCTTCCTTTCTCCAGTACCACGTCATCATTTGTCAACATCATTAATAATCTAATGACGTCATACTAAGTTGTGATCGCAACTTGATATCCAAACTGCAAATGAAATGCAGATGCGTCTTGGTTGCTGCTTAAAAATACGTGACATTTTATGCGTGATGTAACATCGACCTCAAATACTTATCTGTAACACGTTTTGACGGAATAAGATTTACTAATGAGTTTGGTAGATTTAACGAACCGGAAACGGACTTAAACTTTTTAATATTTGACGGGAAGTAGACGGCATCGTGCCGTGTTTATGCTCTTATGTAATCTAAATAAGAGCAGTATATTGTTAAAGCAATATTTGCGAATACATTGTATAACATTTCGCGACCAAGAATTCTTTCAAAGTACGGTACTGCAGCAAGGGCGTTTAGAATTGTACCTGCTGCCCCTATTGCATGATCGTAAAAGGCGACTAAATTTAGGATCTTATCTTTTCTCTTCTTCCTAACGTCTTCCTTAACACCATCACACTTTTGGCCATCTGTTGAGTGCTCGTCCCTGTGAGGTAGGCTGTGGGTTCTGACCCCTGGCCAAACACACCATAGTTGTAAAAATAGTAGTTTCTTATCCTGCTAAGTGCTCAGCATCAAGGAAGTGGACGACTGGTTCGCCCGTTGTCATACTGTGACCGGTGTGTGTGTGTTGCAGTAATGACGCTATAGCAACAAAGTTTAGGGCAAGAATTCTGCTTTAAAGAAGACACAACACGAACATGCCACAGTCTCCCAAAACACGCACCTCGCAATACATAATGCATAATACTAATTGCCAGGCCGTGTTTACATAACTCTGACTGTTATTATGACGATAATTAATCAATCAATCAAACAAACAAAGAAATATACGTTTTATACAACAACTAGAGCATTAATGCTCTTACGCGAAACAACGCGAAAAGGTTATCTAGCAAAATGAATTACAGTGAATAAATCAATTTACAATAATTTATCGCCGGGAAAATCAGTTTGCCTCTCGGTGCGCTTTACTATACTACTAGTATGTTAGCGCACGAATGACTTGGGCAGTCTTCGATATGCCAGGGATTAAGTCACTGTCTTAATATCCAACACTAGACTATATGTCATAATAAAACTGGGTTAGGGTTTTCTGTGCAACGATACGTAGTTTGGTTACTTCAAAAGAATCGAATAATGGTACGCTTGAATGGGTTTGACGTAGCTCTGAAATCTTCAAAAGAAGTATAGGTAGAGTTGTGATTTGTGAGTTTTTGTCTTCTGAAATGCCTTCAAGTTTTCTCTGACAAAGTCCAGGGATGGATACAACGACAGTGATAGTAGCCTCTTAAAAAATCGAGGATGGACCAGGGCTCAACGAATGTAGATCATGTGTAGTGCTGCAGATAATTCGCAAACAATAAGGCCTAAAATAGGAGTTACCTCTATTTATCTTATAACAAAGTAAAATCTGGTTTATATTGAAGTGTACCATATCAGAAATAGAAATATTATGGTTGAACTCATAGAAATATTATGGTTGAACTCAACTAAAATGTGTCTTGTATACACTAGTATAACTAGAAAGATGTAGGTTTCAAAACAAGAGGGTAGGGGTAAATAACATTTTCTGATATGGTACATTGTCGACATAACATTGATGTAAACAGATCATAAACATACTTACAAATCGCCAACTGTTCAAAAGTCATTTGAGGGTAAATTTTCATTGGTTTTTTTATACTTCGTTACGACGGTGCCGTGCGCTTGACAACACACTATATATCATTTTAACTAGTACATTTATTGTGTCGTTCATGTCTTTGTGTAGTTCTCTAAAACTACTTACTGTAATTTCAAAGTGTATCCTGATGAAACATTTTGTCTATAGAGAAAATTTGAAATCTCAACGTGCTGATAACGAGAATTAAAACATGGCCGCCTGCACGTAGCCTTGATAACCTGCGGTAGTTTTTCTACTCTCCGCTAGGCTTTCGCTCAAAAAAATGCATATAGTATTTATGAGCACAGAGAATTGGTCTAAGGCAGGTAATCCAGTCTAGGAACGGGTACTCCAAGGGTGGTATTGGAGTGTAATTGAAATCTATATGCTCACACACGTGTTTTGCAGGGGCATAGGAAGCGGGTTGGGGCTGGGGGCAGGGGGGGCAAGTGCACCCCCCCCCCCACGTAACCCAGGACGGGGGTGGGCAAACATGTCTTTTTGCCCCCCCCCCCCCCCCGCATTTTCGCCGAGTGAAATGTTCTAAAAATGCACATTTGAAAGAAAAAGGGTCCCTTCTGCACATTTTGAACTTCATTTTAGAAAATTTTTCGCTACGCAGCGCGTTTCCTAAAACGTTCAAGCGCGTACTGTTCAAACCTTTAAAAATGAAAATTCAATACACACTAACTAGACTAAAAATGTCCATCAAGGGATTATACTATTTAAAAAATTGCCTCTGAAAAGATTAATTTGTTTATATGTCTTAGCAAGACAATCATTATTTATTTTTGAGTTTGGTGGTGAATCCGGTTTGTTCAGATCAAGCCTGGTTAAATAAATAACTGGAAGCCATGAGATATGCAGCTAGACTAACTACGTCATCCGTAGGGTGGCGTAAGTTGACTACCTTGGCAATAATCATATAGGAATTTGATAAGAACCGTGTCATGGTAGCCATCTTCGATTTGGGATCAACCAGAGATGTAACACTTTGTCGGGACCATGTCAGGATAATTTCATGCAAGTTCAGACAAATCGCACCGGTAGAACTTAAGAAGAAGCTAAAATGAGTCTTCAAGATGGCGGCTGTGAAGGCCATGTATTTCTGATCGACTCGCAAAATACATGATTGCCATGATCATTTCATGCAAGTTTCAGCCAAATCACACCGTAGAACTGAGAAAGAAGTTCAAAAAGTGTTTTCAAGATGGCGGCTGTGATTTTTCAAGTGGCGGCTGTGGTGTCCATCTTGGATTCGCATCGACCCGAAAAATAACAACACTTTGGTCGGGCAATGTCAGGATCATTTCTTGCAAGTTCAGCCAAATCGCACCAGTAAAACTTGAGAAGAAGTTCAAAATGTGAAAAGTTAACGCACGGCGGACGACGACGGACGAAACATGACGACTATAGGTCATCTACCCTTCGGGTCAGATGAACCTAAAAACTATTGAAAAGCAGACAAAAATACGCGCCTACTGCATATTTTGAAGTTAGTGTATATGAACTACATACAGGAAAGAAAAAAGATAAGAAAACAAACATTGATAATTATAAAGAGGCATGGTTCAACTCGTGATATCGGCCCGTCTCGACTTAGTATAAAGGTGACCATTATCAATGAAAACTAAAACATAAATGTCAAATATGAGTTTTTAAATACATATGTTCATCAAATATGTAATGAATCTATAATGTATGTTGTAAAAAAGCAATAAAAATGCAAATGAAAAATCTATTATACGACAGCAAAGTTGCATAGTCGTGCGATTTGTGAATTTTAGTAGTGATTTCCCGATTTTTATTGATGTGCATATCGGAGGATCAACTTCTACGGTGGAACATCTTTTTTTAATGAAATAAAATACACATGTTAATTCAGTTCCTAAAAATGTTCTTCCGATGTGGTCACAGCTAACGAACAAATATAGTTTCAATAAGATTTTGAACCGTATTTCAACATCCAGATGTACACTAATAGGGAGATTTGATTTCAACTTATTTATTATTATTTTATTTATTTCTTTATTTTTTTTTAAATCTTTATTATTATTAATAAAGAGAAACCCTTTGCATGCAAATAGAAATTTTAAAAATTATTGAATTACATTCTGATATGAAAACTAATCAAGTACACATGCATACTTTCCTTCGAGAGATGTCCCTACGTGGTATGCACGATCTATCTGAATACACGTACTCTTTCTGAAAACAGAAGATGTGAATACCCTTGGCTAGCAAAGATAAAACTAAAACAAGACGATCCTAAGCGCACCTGACATATGTTTCACAAACATCTTATTGTACATTTATTCATTTTAAGCATTTAGTCTTTAAATGGTCCCTGATATTTACATGCATCGAGAAGTAAAACCTATATCATATTCCATTTCATTTATAACAGGTTGATCACTGTACATGTATGTATAACGCAATGCATCTGTATGTACATAATGCATGGGTAATTACTATTGGAGCGACGGAAAATGCACACATGATAAAAAATACAAATAAGAAGAAAACTCTTTATATAAAAACAATGATAGCTTATAACGTTGACATAATTTCGTGTATTTTTAATTTTGCTAGTTTACTTAGCACTTTAAATCAAACTTAGATTTTTTCGACTATCTTGATCATCAGCTTATCAATCAAAGTTCTTAATTGAAATTTACTAAAAATGCCCAGACACCAAACAGTGACAACAATGTGAAACAATGTGATGTAAATCTTATTACCTGCCGAAACACATGTACATCTCCCCACCATATTATGAATGTTACGCATTAATCCTTTCTCTATGCAACTTCCTGGTATTCTGAGAGCAAAGTTACTACTTTGTATTTAAAATTATCTGCATTAAGTTTAATCATTACAATTGAAATTTCATTCTCGACAATTTAATTGACACTCTGGATACCAGTACCACGGTTATCGTCCAGTAGCATGAGAGAAACAATGTAACAAAACCAAATTGCTTATATACTTGTATATGATACAATAATTACTTCATGTATCTAGTAGCATGTCATGTTTTTATGCTAGTTTAAAAATTTAATTACAATAATCTTATGCATTTTGGCATATCTTAATAAAGTCATACATAATTGAATCAGTGGAAATTATACACTTGCCATATTAGACACATTTTGCGATCGAACTACATGTATTTTAGCGTATGTTGATAAATAATTCTCATTGCGATGATTTGCGGATTCAGGTAACCAATAAGAATTTACAGATTTTTTGTGATATCGTAATCAGAAGACGTTCTAATTAATTCTAAAAATGAAGATCAAAATTATGTGTATGCACTGGGAATATGGAAGTCTTTGGTAAATACGCGCCTGAATCGACCATCCGTTAAATACTTAAAGTTAACATTTATTACAATCCATGTTGATATAAGGACAAGTTTAGTAATTACATGTATATAAATATGCCTACATCAAATTATTTGATTGTTAACAAATATGAAACTAGACATGATATACTTATTACTAGGCATACACATAATCGCCCTTATAGCATTCAATCGGTTTATTGAAATTAATAACCAGAAAAAAAGCGCTTTATGCATTTATTTGAGAGCTTGAAATATTTTGATACACACAAATAGAGGAAGCGTGTACAGTAAAGTTTCTAGGTAAGCGTAATATACGTCAGATTTAATACTTTAAAAAGAGCGCTTACTTCCGTTGTAATCACCGCTATCCGCATACGTTATTGTAATAAAATTACCGTACAAACAATCAAAGTACATGACTTATTACACAATAGGCTTATAAACAGAGACATAAAATCAGATAAAATGCAGATGAAATAATATATCAAAGTACTGTAAAGGTAAGATGAATCCGATAAAATAAAACGTTTCGCTATGCCCGACGCAGGCTGCATGTGCGCACGATATCATTTTGACAGCCCTTTAAATATTTTCTCTCAGCTGGTTCAATGCACTCAGCAGAGTGTTGTAACCAAAATACACGCAGCACCAATTTAATTTCAACAAACACAGCATTTCAACTGAGCTTACTTTCTTATTTGAGTATGAGTAAAAGCCAATTGTTTTTCGGTGGAACTCTTTTTGTGTCAAGAATTATTTACAATTTGATTTATTTACAGTTGTGAGTGTTTGTTTTGTGATCGTGAAAGGCGACTAAAGTTATGATCTTATCGTTTCTTTCTCCCTGACAGACTTTGTCTTTCCTAATGCCTCCCTTGGCCCCGCCGTCACTTTTGGCCTTGAGTTGAGCCGTTAGCCCCGGTGAGGAAGTCATGGGTTATTGTCTGCTCCTGCTTAGCTCTCAGCATAGAGGAAGTGAGCCACTGGTTCGCCTGTTGTCAGTATTAATGTACCGGTGGGCGTGTGTTGCTTGGTCTTCGGGTAGCAATGCTTTAGTGATAAAGCACTATAAAAAGGGCAAGAGTCCACTATATAAGAAGACACAGCCGAAACATAAAACAGTCTCCAAACACGCACCTCGCAGTACACACACGCTTACACACTGCATACATGGGCGGCCGTCCTTACATGACCTGGCTGCTAAAAGGAGTAAAATAATCAAACAAAACCAACAACAGTGGTTTGGTTGTATAATTACTATCGTGATCAACGCCTGTGTCATTTAAAGACGGTCACGATATGTGCTAGATTGTTTATTTGTTTTCTGTTTGTCTCCCTAATCTGTACTTTTCATTTTATAGGGCTGTCTCACTGAAACATGCTG
>SAYR01003018.1:2599692-2710647 GCA_004382745.1 Argopecten irradians irradians
GCGTCATATGTAATGTGAAAATGACATGGAAACAAATTTTATTATTTATAATGTAGAAATGTCATGTTGAATATTCAATAGGATTTCTATATTGCATTTAGATCGCTGAATCTATGCATGTATAAAGTTGATATCTATGTATTTTTAAAACTTTGATATTTATACATTTATGAATGTGATTAATATGTTAAAGTGTATAGTTTTTTGTGAGTAATTTTTCTACATGATTTTCCTTCTTCAAACCAATGTTTAATAAAATATAAACTAAATGGAAATATAGATTTGTATATAGTCTTGCTATAGACAAAATATATATCATTGACAATTATAACCTACAACTGAAACTATGCACATTTGAATACACATTCTATAATGATATTTAATAAAGCTTCTCATTGCAGGTACCGATGTTTCTGCTCTTGCTTAGGGCTCAACATTAAGGATTTTGTTTGTTTGTTGAGTTGTAAGGCCATTGACAACTAAGGTCATTTAGGGCAAAAACAAGTCAATGAATTAGTTTGCTTAAATTTGTATGGTCTTTCGCTCTCCTTGCGATAGTGAAAACTCCATCTGTCTGAGTTTAATTTTACCACTTTTTATGAAGTTGCAGCTCTAGAAGTATTTTTAGTTATAAAATTAAAATATCTTTTAACGTGTACACCAAGAGAAAATGTCAACAATTTTTCATTAATAAAATATGTGGGCGCCTCAGCAGACTGGAATACAAGGAAATAATGCTCGCACATTACAATGTTTGATACACACAACATTTTACGGCAATGTGTGAATTGGATGTTTCAAATACTCATTCTGTGGATATATACTAGCATGATTTGTTCATATTAGACATTTCAAACAACTGAGCGAATGTGAGAATGAGCTTTGAATTGAACTCTGACGGGGGTCGTCTCAAAAGTTAATCGGGTGATATGAAGTTTGATACATGTGTGTGCTATCACAAAATCATTTCAATTGTTAAAACTAATAGTTTTTACATGCATTTATAAATCATCAAATGTAAATTTATACGTTATAGTGTAATAACTAATTTTACTATATATAAATATATATGTTGCATACAATGTAGTAAGGCCACGTCAGTTAATTAGTTTGATTACTAACACAATTTATGAATCAATCTACGGCAGTCAGTAGATACATACAAATTAAAATATTTAATTAATTCTTTATTTATTTTACGAGGATTACAAACAGCCCGAAGGCTACTAGATGCTCTCCTCAACATATATCAAACAAAACAATATGTACAATTACACAAAGACATATAAATGTCGCACACGCTAACACTCACACATACATACTTTAGAGAGAGGAGAAGAGAGAGAAAAAGATAGAGAAGAGAGAAGAGAGGGGGGGACTGAGACACAGAGAGAGAGGAAGGTGGGGGGGGGGGTCAAAATCTGTTTGAATTTACTATATATTCAAATACATGGTCAAATAATGTTTTGTTCTCAATTTCGTTTAGAGTTTCTAAGCCACATAAAATATTTTGACAAGAAGATTTGCATGAGCTCTACAATGAGGTTGGAATTGACATTTGGAGCGAATATATGACAAACAGTACGGAGCATATTGGAACGGATTCTGTTATATTTTGGACAATGTAAAAAGAAATGAATTTCATCTTCGGGGAGTTCACGCAAAGGTCACAGAATTTGTTATTGGTTAAGTTGTAAGAATGTCTATGTTTTTTTTAAAGCACTTAAACCATTCTTATTCTAAAATATATACAACATAATTACAAGGGGGTTACACTAACATAACAAATCTAAAATCAATCATACTTCAACTTTTATTTTACTTGCGTGTCTATGAATTGAAGAGAATCGAAGTTGTCGCCGGACAGCAAGAGCTGTGATATCTCAAAATGGAGAATATCTGCCAGCGAGGATGTCACCAAAGAGTCCCTACCACTCGGTAATTTTATTGGCGCGAGGAAAAAATCTGGAATGCAACGGAAATTAATATTTTTTTCTACTAAGTATTGGAGAAAATGAATCAAGCACGGATCTGCCAAGTGATATCGCAACCCGAGTGAAAGATTTTGGCCGTCAACACCACCGGCAAGCTCCCGGTTTGACCGGCTAAAAACTTTCACTCGAACCGAGATATTCTGTCCATTGAACAGATCCATGTAATATTCTATTATTCTCCGATACTGCACAAGGATATTCCATGGTTGCTAAAGGAGAGATTCATAGGATTGAGGGTAGGACAGTGGAATCTCTTAACGAGCAGGAGATACATGACTGTCTAACCTGAGGCTTGCCGAGGGTAAGACTGTCGTGTGAATCAGTGAATCTCCTGTCCTAATCTCTAGTCCTCACTGCCCTTGTAATATCCCCCAAAATGATAAAAAATACAAATGGCAATTAAAAAATCCCAAAAATAATCAATAAATCAACTTGTATATTTCTATTTTCCTTCGTCAAATATTTACAGTTATAGACATACTAACTAATATTTATGAAAACCAGTTCAATAAGTCTTTTTTACCGGGTAAGCATCGGCGAAAATATGTGAAAATAGGTGAATACCGATTTGATCATTAGATCAAAGTTCAGCACGCGCATAAAGCCGAGCTCGAGTTCGAATGTGGTATTGATGGCCAATTGGACTGAACAGGTTAAATTGTATTTGCATATTGACGTTTTCAACTTCTGGTCTCTCACCTGAATTAATTTCTACGCGTGCAGGCTGTCTAGCCCTGGGTAAGACAGAGAAATCTTTTCCTCACTTGAAGTGCAGATATATCTCTCCGATGGGTTAGAAAACCCTATCCCACACATCGGAGTGTAGGGCAACTCACACGCACTAGACAATTACGTGACGTCAACAATACATGCGACGTAACTACGGCGTGTATTGTAGAAGATGTCATCAATTTCGGCGCATGATAACGCTTCTGTGATAATGGCGCGATGAAAAAGCTGGGAAGCAAGTGAACTTTTATAATTTCTTATTTTAATAATCCGCAATTTTACCGATATATCTATTTCGCACCAAGATAACGAAAAGACAATTGAATGACGTAGTAATAAAAGTATCATGACATCGCGGTAACAGTTGCATAACGTCACGACACCAATTCAATGACGTCACAACGACGGCGACGACGACAATTCATCAGGTCACGTCATTGCATTGCTTACACGGCATTATTAATGGCGACGTGGCGTACAGGGTAAGAGAAAAAAGATGACAGGAAATCTCGGATCTAGGGTAAAGCATCGTGTTCGACAACTTTGTTCTATTAATCTCTTGCCTGACTGACATAACCACTGTATGTTGAAAACAAGATCTCTAACCAATAGGATCCCATACTGGTATTATAGACTGAAGTCATATTTAATATGTATATTGTAGTGTGACAAAAGAAAATTGTGCGTTGTCCTTTTGCATAAATAAATTAAATAAAATTTAATAAATAAATCGATTATCTGTTTTATATTTCTACTTTAATGTGCATAATATATATAAAAAAATCTTTCATCTCCACAAGACGTGTGTCGAACTAAGGACACTCGTGTCACGGAACGGCTATTTTAACGACTGAACTAAGCGCCCTCACAGATTACAATGCCATTACATAATATAGTTTTAAAAGCATAAAAATAACATATAACTTTTTGAGACCACTCCCGTCAGAGTTCACATTCACAGCTCATTCTCATATCCGCTCAGTTGGTGGAAATGTCTATTAGCCAGAATGAAAAAGTAAACACCTGGATCACCACGTGCAGGTCGTGTCGAACGTCAGTCACGTAATACGATGCGGACTCTGACAAAACCCGAAGTCACTGAACATGGCGTGTTTGAGGCGCTTTATTAAAAACCGGGAATATATGATCCCTTGATTTCGGCTCTTATAGGCCGATATATGCTTTTGGGGAGCTAAATCATCAAGTTATATGTCAATGTTCAAATATCAAATGTTTAATTGACCTATCATTACCGTGAAATTAGCATGCCATGTAACTTTAAGGGAATGAGACGCTTGGTTCACCCGTTGTGATACATACTAACGCTGTGATTACGTTACCTGTGTTCAACTGTTCCACGATAACAATTTATTGGTTTTCAACAAAGTACTCGATTTACAAAGAAGTACACTATTCATAACCTTAATGAACCTAAGGCAATTACTGAATTTGTTCATAATGGCTTCATAATTGTTTGCATGAAACTTCAAACATATTTTGACGGGATGTTGATGACACCTTGCGATGAAGATCTCAGATCTTCCACAACGAAGACCAGGCCGGATGTAGATGACTCCTAGCTGTAGGAATGTCATCATGGAGTTCGAAAGGACAAGGTTATTGTTCGCGTACGTTGAACTTGCACCTATAAGAGTATAAGAGTTTTTTGGCCACTACAGCATCATTTGTTTTTCCTAAATGTCAAGATAATTAAGTTATCGCTTTCAAAAGTAATGTACAAACGCAATTACAATGGTAGTTTTCTACTTTTACAGCTTTAATTCGCTTTCAGTCATATTACATTAGCAATAGACCTATGGAAAATATATGGGCGATATATTTGGATAAAAAACATATCGGTAATTTAAACTTTTTCTACTTGGTTTTCCACCACGTTAGGAATGCTGGTTCCGACTGTTGATAGTTGTTTTTCCTCTGGTTTCTCGGTTTACCTGCCCTGCAGGTAGGGCGTTAGAATTGTGCCTGCTGCCCTATTGCATGATCGTAAAAGGCGACTAAATTTAGAATCTTATCTTTTCTTTCTTCCTAATGACTTTATCTTCCTAATGCCTTCCTAGCACCGCTTATTGCTTGAGTGAGCTTCGCCCCTGTGAGGAGGCTCTGGGTTCTGTCCTCTGGCCGAGACACACCAAAGTCTATTAGGGTAGATTTTGCTTGCTTAGCGCTCAGCAAATAGGGAATGGGACGACTGTTCGCCCGTTGTCAGTATAATGTGACCGGGTGGGGCGTGTTTGCTGGTGTCTTCGGCGGCTTGCTTCAGTGATATAGCACTATAAAAAGGACAATGTTCACTATACAAGAAGAACAACTCGCAGTCTTCAAAAACACGCGACTCTGCACTAAATACTCGCAATACACAGCATACATGGGAGACCGTCTTAATGACCTAGCTGTTAATAGGACGTTAATTGAATCAAACAAACAGAACATTTTCTGTTAAATAAGCATAAAGATCATTTTGCTATCTAGTCGATATTGCAGTTGCATCTTGATTGAAGTTGTTGCCATGATTAGTTTAACATGTTCACTATTTTGCAGCTTCTGCTGTATTCTACTGCACTCGCGCTATCAAGTTAATGAAGACAATGATACCGTCATATCAGTAATTGATCTCTAATAGGTTAAGGTTCTTCTTGATAACATAATAATAATACATACAGATTTCAAATCGTACAATAGAATCATATGACTACTCCGATTATAGAATCATTCCGCTTTTATACACATTTCTTCACTTTGGAAGTCTTGAGTACTCTGTCTGTCACATGAAATTCACGTTATAATAATTAATGTATTGACTTCTATGTAGTAAAACAATACAATGTATATTGTTGTCTCTGAGCAAAAACTTGAAACGCATGATACTGAGCCAACATCATTCATTCAGCGCTACAGCTTTTTCCATTTTGACTAATTTTTTTTATCATGCTCCTATATCTCAAAACTAAAAAATAATACAAAACAAGACTAAGTCAACATTTTCATATACGTTAAAGTTGCAAAAGGAAAAAAAGACTGTCGACTTAAGTCTGCACTTTATTTCGAGAAATCGGAACAAGCTCAATAGTAACAATGACAAGGAGTGTTAAGGAAGGTGAATGTGTTTATTCAGAGTTACAAAATTTGTTACCAAGTACATGTTCGGATTTTGTCACTCAATGATAAAACACAGGATGCCAATTATAGAAGGAAAAGTACTAAATGCTAAACACATTCGTTTTGTGTAAACTTTAAGCGAGTATCATACAAACTCTTGCATCAGTCACGATATTCTAAGCATCTGATCGACATTGGAAACGTTCGGAACGATACAATGCAAATCAGGTTTATATAGTCAAGAAAGATAAGTGACGAAGAATAACTTTTAGTACCGGCCAAAGACAGCATAATTTTGCAGATTATATTTAATTTATTTCACATCATCCTAGGTCCTAGTGTACGTTGCACTATCGCTTACTTAACCTTGGACCAAAGACCGCATTTGCAGCAGTTCTAATAGATATTTATAAATTTAACAAGACTTGCGTAAGAGAAACAGAAGAAAGAACATTATAAGATATCAGTGGTGTGTGTCTAAATCTGAGGTACCCCAGAAAGGCGTTCAAGGAACACATAGGTAAGTCACCACGTGCAGAGACTAGACAGATTTCTAGCGGACGACTATTTTGAAACGCGAAACGAAGTCAATATAATCAATATGATAATAAACGCACTCTTATGATTTACAAAGAATATAATTCATAATTCAAAAAATAATTTCACATTCTTATGAAGTAAAGTATTTATTACAATACTTCAAGGACGTAAACCTCTTCTTGCAATAGTCCCAAGGATAATGGGCGAAAGACTACGTACACCTGACCTTTTGCCGAGGATGATTCATACTGAGAGTAGGAAGCGAGCACTTAATGTCTAACAGACATATCTCTAGTTGTATTTGCCAACATATGGAAAACAACATCGGGACGTACACGGCGAAAAATCAACAAATTGATGTTTTATAAGAAAAAATTTTATTATATATGATACACTCAATTTCTATTGTTAGATTTTGGAGTTTATTTTTCCATAGACGAAAGAATTGTACGTCAGGTATTATGACGTCATGAATACAGAACGTTTTCGCGGGGAATTTCAAAACGTTAAACCATTATCTTAAAAAAAATAGGACATTCTTAAATCAAAAGAATGTCCGTTCGTTTTCTGTCTATGACCTCATAACCCCAAAAGATATTGAGAATAACGCTTATAATTTAATTCAGATAACTATATCAGGTACTAATTAGGCAAAAGTTTCCGTGATTTGACTAACTTTTACAATAAAAAAAATTGGGTTGTGGCGCAGTGATATCTTAGTTCACTTTGGCCAATGACTGTACCGCTTTTGAAATTCCCCGCGAAAACGTTCTGTATTCATGACGTCATAATACCTGACGTACAATTCTTTCGGCCTATGGAAAAATAAACTCCAAAATCTAATCAATAGGAATTGAGTGTATCATATATAATAAAATTATTTTCTTATAAAACTTAACATTTTGTTGATGTGTTCGCCGTGTACTGTCCCGATGTTGTTTTCCATATGTTGGCAAATACAACTAGAGATATGTCTGTTAGACATTAAGTGCTCGCTTACTACTCCAGTATGAAATCATCCTCGGCAAAAGGTCAGGTGTACGTAGTCTTTCGCCCATTATCCTTGGGACTATTGCAAGAAGATGGTTTACGTCCTTGAAGTATTGTAATAAATACTTTACTTCATAAGAATGTGAAATTATTTTGAATTTGTGAATTATATTCTTTGTAAATAACATAGAAGTGCGTTTATTATCATATTGATATTGATATGATTGACTCGTTTCGCTGTTCAAAATAGTCGTCCGCTAGAACATTGTCTAGTCTCTGCACGTGGTGACTTACCTATGTCTTCCTTGAACGCCTTTCTGGGGTACCTCAGATTTAGACACACACACTGATATCTTATAATGTTCTTTCTTCTGTTTCTCTTACGCAAGTCTTGTTAAATTTATAAATATCTATTAGAACTGCTGCAAATGCGGTCTTTGGTCCCAAGGTTAAGTAAGCGATAGTGCAACGTACACCTAGGACCTAGGATGATGTGAAATAAATTAAATATAATCTGCAAAATTATGCTGTCTTTGGCCGGTACTAAAAGTTATTCTTCGTCACTTACTTTTCTTGACTATATAAACCTGATTTGCAATGTATCGTTCCGAACGTTTCCAATGTCGATCAGATGCTTAGAATATCGTGACTGATGCAAGAGTTTGTATGATACTCCGCTTAAAGTTTACACAAAACGAATGTGTTTAGCATTTAGTACTTTTCCTTCTATAATTGGCATCCTGTGTTTATCATTGAGTGACAAAATCCGAACATGTACTTGGTAACAAATTTTGTAACTCTGAATAAACACATTCACCTTCCTTAACACTCCTTGTCATTGTTACTATTGAGCTTGTTCCGATTTCTCGAAATAAAGTGCAGACTTAAAGTCGACAGTCTTTTTTTCCTTTTGCAACTTTAACGTATATGAAAATGTTGACTTAGTCTTGTTTTGACTTTAGTTTGTTTTGAGATATAGGAGCCATGGTGAAAAAAAATTGCATGAAAAAAATCAAACAAAAAACGTCGTGGTGGTAAGACCTGACAGACTTGTATGTATAGGCTCAGTATCGTGTTCAAGATGTTTGTGTAAGTATTCATCATTATTTCAACATGTTTACACATGCCAAAAATAAAATAATATATAAAAAAATTGTTTCGTAAGCCTACACGTATAAGCTTCTCGGGAATTAAAAAAAACGATGATTCTAAAATGGAAGCAAATGCATTTTTATGAGTGTCGCTTTGATTGTGTTGGGTTTCTGTTAATCAAAGAACTTTCACCAAAATCAATCTGGAATATAGCGGTTGTGTCCCTTTTCACTAATTGATACGATGTCAGTGGAATACGCGAAGCTGCATAATAGTTGAAACATGTTAAATCAATCATGTGCAACAAGGCTTCAATCAAAATGTCTAAATGCAATATCGATAATGATAGCAAACATGATTTTATGTTATTTAACAGAAAATGTGTTTGTTTGTTTGATTCAATTAACGTCCTATTAACAGCTAGGGTCATGTAAGGACGGTCTCCCATGTATGCTGTGTATTGCGAGTATGTAGTGCGAGGTGCGTGTTTTTTTGAAGACTGCGGTTGTGTCTTCTTGTATAGTGGAACAATTGTCCTTTTTATAGTGCTATATCACTGAAGCAAGCCGCCGAAGACACCAAGCAACACGCCCCACCCGGTCACATTATACTGACAACGGGCGAACCAGTCGTCCCACTCCCTATTTGCTGAGCGCTAAGCAGAGCAAAAACTACCGCAATTATAGACTTTGGTGTGTCTCGGCCAGACGACAGAACCCAGAGCCTTCCTCACAGGGGCGAACGCTCAACTCAAAGCCAATTAAGCGGTGCCTAGGAAGGCATTAGGGAAGATAAAGTCAGTTAGGAAGAAGAGAAAAGATAAGATTCTAAATTTAGTCGCCTTTTACGATCATGCAATAGGGGCAGCAGGCACAATTCTAACGCCCTACCTGCAGGGCAGGTAAACCGAGAAACCAGAGGAAAAACAACTATCAACAGTCGGAACCAAGCAATTCCTAACGTGGTGGAAAACCAAGTAGAAAAAGTTTAAATTACCGATATGTTTTTTATCCAAATATATCGCCCATATATTTTCCATAGGTCTATTGCTAATGTAATATGACTGAAAGCGAATTAAAGCTGTAAAAGTAGAAAACTACCATTGTAATTGCGTTTGTACATTACTTTTGAAAGCGATAACTTAATTATCTTGACATTTAGGAAAAACAAATGATGCTGTAGTGGCCAAAAAACTCTTATACTCTTATAGGTGCAAGTTCAACGTACGCGAACAATAACCTTGTCCTTTCGAACTCCATGATGACATTCCTATAGCTAGGAGTCATCTACATCCGGCCTGGTCTTCGTTGTGGAAGATCTGAGATCTTCACCGCAAGGTGTCATCAACATCCCGTCAAAATATGTTTTAAGTTTCATGCAAACAATTATGAAGCCATTGTGAACAAATTCAGTATTTGCCTTAGGTTCATTAAGGTTATGAACAGTGTACTTCTTTGTAAATCAAGTAATATGTTGAAAACCAATTAATTCTTATCGTGGAACAGTTGAACAAAGGTAACGTAATCACAGCGTTAGTATGTATCACAACGGGTGAACCAGTCGTCTCATTCCCTTAAAGTTACATGGCATGCTAATTTCACGGTAATGATAGGTCAATTAAACATTTGATATTTGAACATTGACATATAACTTGATGATTTAGCTCCCCAAAAGCATATATCGGCCTATAAGAGCCGAAATCAAGGGATCATATATTCCCGGTTTTTAATAAAGCGCCTTCAAACACCGCCATGTTCAGTGACTTCGGGTTTTGTCAGAGTCCGAATCGTATTACGTGACTGACGTTCGACACGACCTGCACGTGGTGATCCAGGTGTTTACTTTTTCCTTCTGGCTAATAGACATTTCCACCAACTGAGCGGATATGAGAATGAGCTGTGAATGTGAACTCTGACAGGAGTGGTCTCAAAACGTTATATGTTATTTTTATGATTTTAAAACTGTATTATGTAATGGCATTGTAATCTGTGAGGGCGCTTAGCTCAGTCGTTAAAATAGCCGTTCCGTGACACGAGTGTCCTTAGTTCGACGCACGTCTTGTGGAGATGAAAGATTTTTCTATATTAAAATATATTATGCACATTAAAATAGAAATATAAAACAGATAATCGATTTATTTTATTAAATTTTATTTAATTTATTTATGCAAAAGGATAACGCACAATTTTCTTTTGTCACACTACAATATACAAATTAAATATGACTTCAGTCTATAATACCAGTATGGGATCCTATTGGTTAGAGATCTTGTTTTCAACATACAGTGGTTATGTCAGTCAGGCAAGAGATTAATAGAACAAAGTTGTCGAACACGATGCTTTACACCTAGATCCGAGATTTCCTGTCATCTTTTTTCTCTTACCCTGTACGCCACGTCGCCATTAATAATGCCGTGTAAGCAATGCAATGACGTGACCTGAATGAATTGTCGTCGTCGCCGTCGTTGTGACGTCATTGAATTGGTGTCGTGACGTTATGCAACTGTTACCGCGATGTCATGATACTTTTATTACTACGTCATTCAATTGTCTTTTCGTTATCTTGGTGCGAAATAGATATATCGGTAAAATTGCGGATTATTAAAATAAGAAATTATAAAAGTTCACTTGCTTCCCAGCTTTTTCATCGCGCCATTATCACAGAAGCGTTATCATGCGCCGAAATTGATGACATCTTCTACAATGCACGCCGTAGTTACGTCGCATGTATTGTTGACGTCACGTAATTGTCTAGTGCGTGTGAGTTGCCCTACACTCCGATGTGTGGGATAGGGTTTTCTAACCCATCGGAGAGATATATCTGCACTTCAAGTGAGGAAAAGATTTCTCTGTCTTACCCAGGGCTAGACAGCCTGCACGCGTAGAAATTAATTCAGGTGAGAGACCAGAAGTTGAAAACGTCATATGCAAATACAATTTAACCTGTTCAGTCCAATTGGACCATCAATACCACATTCGAACTCGAGCTCTGGCTTTATGCGCGTGCTGAACTTTGATCTAATGATCAAATCGGTATTCAACCTATTTTCACATATTTTCGCCGATGCTTACCCGGTAAAAAAGACTTATTGAACTGGTTTTCATAAATATTAGTTAGTATGTCTATAACTGTAAATATTTGACGAAGGAAAATAGAAATATACAAGTTGATTTATTGATTATTTTTGGGATTTTTTAATTGCCATTTGTATTTTTTATCATTTTGGGGGATATTACAAGGGCAGTAGAGACTAGAGATTAGGACAGGAGATTCACTGATTCACACGACAGTCTTACCCTCGGCAAGCCTCAGGTTAGACAGTCATGTATCTCCTGCTCGGTTAAGAGATTCCACTGTCCTACCCTCAATCCTATGAATCTCTCCTTTAGCAACCATGGAATATCCTTGTGCAGTATCGGAGAATAATAGAATATTACATGGATCTGTTCAATGGACAGATATCTCGGTTCGAGTGAAAGTTTTTAGCCGGTCAAACCGAGACTTGCCGAGTGTTGACGGCCAAAATCTTTCACTCGGGTTGCGATATCACTTGGCAGATCCGTGCTTGATTCATTTTTTCCAATACTTAGTAGAAAAAAATATTAATTTCCGTTGCATTCCAGATTTTTTCCTCGCGCCAATAAAATTTACCGAGTGGTAGGGACTCTTTGGTGACATCCTCGCTAGCAGATATCTCCATTATTGAGATATACACAGCTCTTGCTGTCCAGCGACAACTTCGATTCTCTTCAATTCATAGACACGCAAGAAAAATAAAAGTTGAAGTATGATTGATTTTAGATTTGTTATGTTAGTGTAACCCCCCTTGTAATTATGTGTGTATATTTTTAGAATAAGAATGGGTTTAAGTGCTTTAAAAACAAACATAGACATTCTTACAACTTAACCAATAACAAATTCTGTGACCTTTGCGTGAACTCCCCCGAAGATGAAATTCATTTCTTTTTACATTGTCCAAAATATAACAGAATCCGTTCCAATATGCTCCGTACTGTTTGTCATATATTCGCTCCAAATGTCAATTCCAACCTCATTGTAGAGATCATGCCAAATCTTCTTGTCAAAATAATTTTATGTGGCTTAGAAACTCTAAACGAAATTGAGAACAAAACATTATTTGACCATGTATTTGAATATATAGTAAATTCAAACAGATTTTGACCCCCCCCCCCCACCTTCCTCTCTCTCTGTGTCTCAGTCCCCCCCTCCCTCTCTCTCTCTCTTTCTCTATCTTTTTCTCTCTCTCTCTCTCTCTCTAAAGTATGTATGTGTGAGTGTTAGCGTGTGCGACATTTATATGTCTTTTGTGTAATTGTACATATTGTTTGTTTGATATATGTTGAGGAGAGCATCTAGTAGCCTTCGGGCTGTTTGTAATCCTCGTAAAATAAATAAAGAATTAAATTAAATATTTTAATTTGTATGTATCTACTGACTGCCGTAGATTGATTCATAAATTGTGTTAGTAATCAAACTAATTAACTGACGTGGCCTTACTACATTGTATGCAACATATATATTTATATATAGTAAAATTAGTTATTACACTATAACGTGTAAATTTACATTTGATAATTTGTAAATACATGTAAAAACTATTAGTTTTAACAATTGAAATGATTTTGTGATAGCGCACACATATATCAAACTTCATATCACCCGATTAACTTTTGAGACGACCCCCGTCAGAGTTCACATTCAAAGCTCATTCTCACATTCGCTCAGTTGTTTGAAATGTCTAATATGAACAAATCATGCTAGTATATATCCACAGAATGAGTATTTGAAACATCCAATTCACACATTGCCGTAAAATGTTGTGTGTATCAAACATTGTAATGTGCGAGCATTATTTCCTTGTAGTTCCAGTCTGCTGAGGTCGCCCACATATTTTATTAATGAAAAATTGTTGACATTTTCTCTTGGTGTACACGTTAAAAAGATATTTTAATTTTATAACTGAAAATACTTCTAGAGCTGCAACTTCATAAAAAGTGGTAAAATTAAACTCAGACAGATGGAGTTTTCACTATCGCAAGGAGAGCGAAAGACCATACAAATTTAAAGCAAACTAATTCATGACTTGTTGTTTTGCCCTAAATGACCTTAGTTGTCAATGAGCCTTACAACTCAAACAAACAAACAAAATCCCTTAATGTTGAGCCCTAAGCAAGAGCAGAAACATCGGTACCTGGCAATGAGAAGCTTTATTAAATATCATTTTAGAATGTGTATTCAAATGTGCATAGTTTCAGTTGTAGGTTATAATTGTCAATGTATAATATTTTTTGTCTATAGCAAGACTATATGCAAATCTATATTTCCATTTAGTTTATATTTTATTAAACATTGGTTTGAAGAAGGAAAATCATGTAGAAAAATACTTTTACATAATTATACAATATCATAAATGTATAAATATCAAAGTTTAAAAATACATAGATATCAACTTTATACATGCATAGATATCAGCGATCTAAATGCAAATATAGATATCCTATTGAATATTCAACATGACATTTCTACCATTATTAAAATCATTAAACTTGTTTATACCTAGTACTAAATCACAGCGACGTATGTACCTCAAGGATGACACTCATAGAATAGAAAAAAACATCTTGTTTACCATGTACATTTTCAACATTACATATTGACGCATATTTTATTT
The DNA here is from genome assembly GCA_004382745.1 of Argopecten irradians irradians. Taxonomy (NCBI): domain Eukaryota; kingdom Metazoa; phylum Mollusca; class Bivalvia; order Pectinida; family Pectinidae; genus Argopecten; species Argopecten irradians. The sequence goes on from SAYR01003018.1 coordinate 2,613,847, forward strand.
ACAAATTGTAATTTGCAAAACAGTTTAGCCATAGCTGATACTAATAACGCGTATATCATATAAAACATAAGTACCGTAAAATACGTTTTCTTCGAATATTTTTTGTATCGAAAATAGTAATTGTAATTTTGTACACCTAGAAAGCTAACCTAGCCTCAAAATGATGAAACAGTCCAAAATAGGTTTAAACTCAGCCAATCAAAATGACTTTAAAAAAAGTTACGCTTGTCTGATTGGCTAAGTTGAAACTTAAGTCTCAAAGCTTGTTTCATGATTCTGGAGTCCGAACTTCAGTACCCTATGGCCATGCCATCTGCTCTCGGGTCTGAACCACACCAGTATATACGTCCATTTGATGGTAGAGCACCGTCAGAATTGTCCCAGAAATTCCCAAAGGTTATTGCCTGCCCTCTTCCAAATAAGGAGCGATCAGAACCGACAAGAGGACCACGCATTGAGTGACCCTTGTCCCTCAAGCCCTTGATAGTCTCATCAGAAATCCCGTCCTCTACCGAAACATAGCTCTCATCGTATCTAAAACCAAATATGTTTTCAATTTCAACAAATTATTCTTTCAATTACGTTAAACTGATAAGTGATTAAACAACAGGGAATGTCGATGTAAGTTCTCTCTCTGAAAACCAAATACTGCACAGTAACACTTTGCTGTAACGAATACCATGGGACCAGAATAAACAACTCGTTATAACAGAAATATTTGATTTTATCAATCGATTCCATTTCTTTTTCAATTTAAAACAAGGCTATATCCAGCACTTTCAGAACGAAATTTTGGAAATATTTGTTATAGGAAGCTTGACTAGCTCGAGACCATGAAATCACTTCGTATCAATTCGTTATAAGGAAATTCGTAAAACGTTTATCTATGAAGTAAAAAAATAAATAAAAGGGAGCCGAAACTGGGGGTTTGAATTTTTTAGCAAAACGTTTTTTTACGATAAATCAATGTCTGATCAAGTGCCGAATTTGAGCGTGGTACTCAACTTCAGATTGAAAGCATGCTATTGCATGACTAGACATGTTTGACATTCAATATCGTATTAAAGAATGACTGAATTTGGAAAAGGAATAGATATCGTGACCGTCTAGGTCAATCGCAAATGTAATAAACTTATTGGTTAGCACTCGTTAATATACAGTATACATTACAAATTGACCACACGGCCTTATACGAATTATCCTTTAGACTCCACGGGTGTCTTTCTCTATCCACACCTGGACTATCTCATAGTAAATTCGAAGGTCGTTCAGGAGAGAGCTTACTCATAACAGGCCTGAAGATACGTCCTTTGAAGAATACAGAGAAAGACGCCCTACTGCAATGCCACACATTGTACCGTTATTCGATTCTGTTGATCTACATCAAGGAATCAAACTACCTGCTCATCAATTGTCGTACATAGATAGTAACCCCTGGAGTATAGCGGATTCATAAGAATATATTATATTTAAGATCTTACCCGTATCCTCCCCCGATACAAATCCTTGGTTGGTCCAAAGCCTGTTGTGGATTCATGCCAAACTCTAACATATTAAGCAACACCTGGACATGACCCTGAGGCTGCATGAAACCTCCCATGACACCATAGCTCATCACTAGGTCACCTGAAAAACGTCATCAACGTTACAAAAGGGCAAGTGTTCCGCTATACAAGAAGACAGCACGAATATACCCCAGTCTCCCAAAACACACACACCACATGCTTCATACACACTACACATCGCATATATGGGAGACCGCCTTTAAATTACCCTGGCTGTTAAAAGGACGTTACTTTAATCAATTAAACAAACAAAACAAGAAGCCCAGTGAGCCTGTATCGCTCACCAGATTTATAATGCCAAATTATGCTCTGAATACAGGTCCATTGTTTCTTTTTCTAAAGGAATTTGAATATTTTCCTCTATTGGGCCCCACTCATTCTGGTCCAGGGGGTTCAAATCCAAAATTTAAACGAATTCTGTTACCCTTCCCCAAAGGATGTTTCTGAGCCAAATTTGGTTACAATCCAAGCAGAACATTATGACCAGTAGCATTTTAAAAGGATTGACCTCTTTTTCCCCTATTGGGCCCCGCTCCTCCTGCCCCCGGAGTGTTAGAGTCAAAATCTATACAAATTCTGTTCCCCTTCTCCTAAGGATGTTTTTGGCCAAATTTGGCTTCAATCCATGCAGAACTCTAGGACTTGTATCGATTTATAGGATTAACCTCAATTTACCCTATTGGGCCCCGCCCCTCCTGTTCCCAGACGGTCAGAGCCAAAATTTATACAAACTCTCCCCCCCACCCCAAGGATGGTTTGGACCAAATTTGGCTTTATTTATTCCGTGCTGAACTCTAGGACAAGTAGCGATTTATAGGATTTACCTCTATTTCCTATATTGGATCCCGCCCCTCCTGTACCCGGGGGTCGGAGCCAATATTTATACAAAACTGATTCCCTTCCCCAAGGATGGTTTTGGCCAAATTTGGTTGCAATTCACATAGAGCTCTATGACTAACTGTTTCTGTAAATATCTATTTTTGTGATGTTTTAAACTGGTTCATAATTGACAACTTCAACGAACTATTACCACTATTTTATGTAAATAACTTTTTTGTGGTGCATTAAACTGGTTCATAATTGACAACTTCACATACCTATTACCACTATTTTCTGCAAATAACTATTTTCATGATGTTTCAAACTGCTCTGCAGGTAATACATGCACTTCCGTGTAATTCTTGGTTTGAAATGAAATCATCACGAACTAGTATTGAAATTGTAATCACAATTTTTTGTAGTCGCGACACACTTACAGTAACGCATTGATTAATAGATTGGGTCCATCCTTTACGTTTAATAACGCAAAAAATAAAACTGAATTGTTTTATGTATCATACGATTTTATAATTAACAACCGGTTCTCAACTGATATTTTTAAAGGGGCACTACCTTTCTGAAACGGTTTTAAGAATTTTAAAAATATAAATTTTAAAATGGGAATGTAAAACGCGATTGATAAATTTGTTTGAAAAAGACGTGAAATTGATTAGCTATACCACACTTATCATCATCACCTTAACAATTGAAATATAATTAATTAAATATTCATTTTGATAAAGCGGGTCGTCTTATGTTGTCCTAACTACCGCGCATTAGTTGACTATCATTGCGCTAGACGAAAGAAAAAAAACAACGAAATGAATCTTCCATTTAACATAAATTATACAGGAACGAATTTGTTTGATGCTGTAATCTCATTTATTTCGGAAAATTAGAAGGTCTTCCATATCAAAGTAATTTGTATTAAGCAAAGAAAGCAATCTACCTTTTCTACATTCGATAGATTTTATCTTATTTAAGTTTTTTGGGTCAAACATCGAAGATATACACTGTAAATATGCATATGGTGTGATTTCGTGTCTCTGTTTTACCTGTCTTAGAGTCCGTCACCATAGCAGGAATAATTGTATGGTACGGCCGTTTGTTTGGGGCGATCACATTTGGATGTGAAGGGTCCAATGAAAATCCGCTACCTCTGTTCTGAAATACCAACAGGCATTCAAATGAAATGAAAACGTTACGAGAAAAATACTTATCATCTTCGTATCCTTATTATGATACATGATGCGTTCAAATTCAGAAAGCATGAAGCTATCATTTGACATTTAGTTAATTAAATATGTCTAGCCTGATAATAGTCCCATCTAAGTAACAGAAATAAGATGGATCGTAAACTTCCCTATACCTTTTTAAAATACCTGTAAAATGTGCTGTGTCATTCATTTTCTAAGTCGAATGACCTTTAACCGCGAACTGTTCAGGACAACAAGGTGGATGTTAGCAGAGGGTCTCAAAAACCACATACCTGTAAGGTAAATCCACAACCCTCAGGGACAATCGCCGATCCGAACCCCATGAAGTTACTGTTGATGAAGGAGCATGAGTTGCCTTGCGAGTCTGCAGTAGTGAAATATACCGTATCGGGACCAATGTTCAGGTTACCTTTTGACACGTTCTTCATTGCACTGAAATCATATTTATGATGACCGAGTGAAGGCGTGCATATTTGACACGTTCATTGACGTTTTAGAATTGATATTTTATTTGTTTAATCATGTACTTTGAAAGATTCATTGCATTAAATAGACTGTAACACACATATTTATATGAGTAATCATATGGAATTAACTTCTTTCCTTTACTGTGATCGCTTGTAGAACAATTTTATTTTCGTTAAAAGTCAATCTGAATACGACACCGGTGAAAATTCGAATCCGTTACAAGAAAGATGGAGCAACATTTTACCTTGTAATACCATCTACAATATATTCGAAGCGTGTAGGTGCAGTCATAATATATAGTAAGTTTTTGTTGACAAATGACACTGCTGTATTTGCTTTGAACAGCCTGTGTCACTATCGTGCGAACTTAGTGACACTATCGGATATTGAAAATGGCAGACTTCGACAAGATTTATTTTCTATTTGAAATGAAAATCGTGAATGAAAAATTAATTAATTACAAATTGCAATTTGAAAAAAATCCTAGCTTAATATTGTATATATATTGTAGGTTCGTCGTTTCTATTCCAAATAAAGCAAAACCAGAATATTAATTATTTTGTATTGAAACATATGTACATGATACTTTCACCATTGAGCATATCTAAACAAGACCATCTGAAGTGATTCAATTACATTTGTTTAAATAAATGTACCTAGAGAACTATTGTGTATTGACACACCATGGCATTATTATCTGTACCTGTTATTCTGTATGAGTTGTCTCCTCTTGGTTGCGTACTCTTTCGATAGTAAGGTAGAAAGAGGTATGTCCACTTTGGACGGATCAGCACAGTACCACGTGGTATCAGCGAAACCAAGTTTTAGTGCTTCGATGACTAGGTGAAGATATTCCGCTGAATTAGCTTCTAGTTCTGAACATGAAAAGAATATTTACAAAAAAGATCACTAGGAAAATATTTGCTTACGAAAACATTAGTGAAAGGGTCGTCAAAATACTTTGATACAATTAAAACACAGTAGAGATCCAATCGGAAAACCGTGTTGGACGTAAAAAAAAGGTACAGTGTAAAATGGAATATTTCAGTTTCATTTAATAAGTTTTATGATATACCAATTTCACAACAACACGATAATCATCACTTTAAGAAAGATACAGCATATGACAAGGACCCATAATATAGGTATATCATGTGGCAAAGAAATTTCAAAAGTCAAGAATTCTCAGGAAAAAAAATTAAATGAAAAAAATTACGTCAGTGGTACCATGTGTCATCAGTCTAATAAATTAGTGTCAATTATTAGTGTTATGTAGACGTGACAGTTATCCACGAGGTTATCGACATCCCAGCCTCCCGTTTTACAAGATAATTAATTGTACATGCGTCACGAAAGATTGCAATTAACACAGATGGTTTCATATGTCATAGATAAGTCAATAACCAGGTACGTATAATGTTGGTAATAACAAAGTGATAACCAATTTTCAACATGTTTTCAATACCTATAAATTTCTTACATTGAAGGAACTTACTTTTAAGGTCATAAGCCTCCAGGACATTCAGTGCTATCAACGCAGCCATTCCATGACCATTTGGAGGTATCTCCCATACACGATATCCCCGATAGTCTGTGCTGATTGGATCTTCGTATGTCGTTACGTGACTTTTTAAATCGTCCATTGTCATCACGCCGCCAAATGTCTCGACCGCATCAACGATAGCCTTCGCTATCCTTCCCTCGTAAAACCCTTTCTTACCCAGTCTCCCTAGTTCCTGTTGAATTAATATTACAAGATTTTAGTAAATCTAATGACATAGCAACTGACATCACTGTATCGAAGACAGCATAATGACTAACCTTGTACAATGGAACTCTGTTAACTCAATGGGACAGCGGCAAAACTGCGAGTTATCCGAGTTTTCGTATTAAGTTAGTTATCAAGTACATGTGCAAGTGTATGTTCGAGTAACGATGACAATGAAGTGGGTTTTACAAATAGTATTTCTCATCAGTTTCTCATCAGTTCAACATCATTGGGAAGCCAAAAAAGGCTTGTACAGATATATAGTGATACATATATGTATTTACAATAATGGTAAAATATTGCAATAATGGTAAAATATTGTATAGTGGCTGAAGTTATTAGTAAGCAAGTCAACTATGTAAAAACAAACGATCTTATTTACAGTATCATATATTAAGTATGGTGATAGCGATAATGAGTGTCCTGATTTGTGTTGTTAACTTTCCGCTTCAGTGAGCGTTGGTCAAAGACCGGCACCCTGCAGCGTGAAATCGGTGTAACGAAGTTCACAAAGGAATATTGACTTCGTGTTTAAGAATGGAAACACCTAGCCAATATGTTTTATATTCAACGTCACGTGACCATGTATTAGCCAATGCTATAGCTGAAAATCATAGCATATCTCATATAAGCTGATATTAAGAATATGGTATATCCTTGGAGCCTACCCTGAATGTCTGTGCGAGTTGTGGAAGACGAATCACTTGACCGTATACAGGAGCTTTGCCTTCAATAAGTAAATCGCCGCCATGCTTGTTTTTTGGAGTGAGTAGCGTAGGGGCACCTACAATATTTAATACTAATAGATAAAAATCCGTGACATGTATTTTACGTTTTTAAAGCATGTAAGGTTACAGGCATGACAATCATTTGACATACGCAACAATGTATCGGCCAATTTTTAATGGTTATTTCAAAATATGAGTTAAGAATATCAACAACAGACAAATAGATTACTTTACACGAGATAAAAAAGTGATATACTGTATATTTGCAAAAGCTCGAATAAACATGTTTGAACAACGCTTTTATTACATCTCTTTCATCTTTTCAACATACCATAAACATACCTATTTTGGCGCCATAATATTTAACACAAAATCAATTATGAACATAAATTATTTACTTAATGATAAGCTCGCGTAAACACAATAACACAATCGCAACTATAAAAAAACACCATACATACATTGTAAGATCCAAAAAGCACAACAATATTTTACCCTATCATTTCAGCTTCGAAAGCGCCAAAATAAACTTACCGTTAAAATATATGTACTTTTAAAGTAACAAGCATTTAAAAAAGTCATTCTTTTTGACCTCTTTGACTCTACACTTATGACATTTCATAATGGAATGGTCAAGTCTTTGCTTTAAAAGAGCCTAAAGTGTCTACAGAGGTGAATGACTTAGCAGTTTTGTTTTTTAATTCAGGTTTCTCTTCTCAGTCACGAGGATTGTCTCTCAAATTTATTATTCTCATTAGCAGGTTACAATTTGACCTACGATGTACATCTATCTTGGCTCCACAACAAGGCATAGACGATAATGATAAAGCTACAGTAAGGACATACTGTATCTTTGTCAATATATTTGTCACCATGATAAAGTAAAAAGCGACTGTCACGCTATTGTACCCACATTGGATGTGATCTGTCGTCTGCTGACAACTATGATCGGAATAGCTCTATCATCCGAAGATGAAATGCCGTCTCAAAAGCAATACGAGGCATTATCAGAGAACAGACGGATCGTGACAAAGAGTCGCGACCGCGACCGCTAAGGGAGTGTCTATGGACAAGGAACTGGACGTGGGAGCAGCCCCATTAGGAATAGCCAAATATTTCGAGACATCGAGCTCTATTACGGTTTCGTATTCAGCGTTTTTATTTTATCGAGACCACAAGGTTTGAAGATTCACTGGTAATGAGTTAAAGATAGTCTAATTATTTTTGAACAATCCTAATAACTTAACCAATGAATTCGCTTGCTATTCAGTAATATTGCCCGTGTAATATTCTGCATATGTTACAGAGTGTAATTTGACCAGAAGCGATCTCCATTTGCTGAAATTCCTTGTGATTGGAGTACACAGGAATCCGAATTAGATAAGGGTCGGTTTAACAAGTAATACTGTATAATTATTCTTTATCGTCTATGATATATCTCTCAATGGACTATGAATGAAGAACAGCGATCACGGACGTGATAAGTGATGATACACACTAACAGACTAATAGAATCTTAACAGGGATAACTCAACCCGAGTGAAAGATTTTGGCCGGTCAACCCGAGGCTTGCCGAGGGTTGACAGCAAAATTCTTTCACGAGGGTGTATATCATCGCTGATCACGTCCTTGTTCGCTGTTCTTCATTCATAGTCCATTGAGAGGGTTAAGATATCCCTGTCCACATCACAGACCCATGTTTGATTCTTTTTCTCCCATACTTAGAAGTAAAATTATAAAATTTCACTTGGTTTTCAGCTTTTTCATCGCGCCATTATCGCAGAAACGTCTTTATGCGTCAAGATTGACGTCATCTACAATGCGCCCCGCAGTTACGCCGCATGTATTGATGACTTCACGTTATTGTCTAGCGCGTGTGAGCTGTCTGACACACCCCTGTGTAAGATAGAGATATATTTTCCCTAGAAACCACGGGATATTCCTGTGAAGTATGGGAGAATCAATCAATCTCAAATAACAACATATTTGAATGACACACACAAAGAAATATGTACTCTTGAGTATAACTATTTCGTTTGTATAAGCAAATCCCATAATATTTCACAATAATAACATGAACTTTCCACAATACACATGTGGTATTTTTTACTTTGTTTAATCTTTCAAAACAGTAAAGTGTTATCATTGTGTCATTGAGTCGATATTTCAATTATAAATGTTCAATTTTAATAAACATTGGTGTACGTATACAAATACAAAATTTGTTTAAAGCAGTGTCGTTTTATTTATTTGTTCTTTAAAGCGTCTAAAAGACATAGATGTTACAATTTATTTGATCTTGGGATATTATACAGCGTCTAAAAGACATAGATATAGGATTATCTTAAATCATGAGAGGGAGATCGTGATAGAAACAAAGACTGCGAAGACTACGGTTGATTGCACATATAGTGATAAGCATAGTTCAATCAACCATGGGCCTATGGGCGATTCACAGCACCATGGATGTAACAATACTCACGGAATTGCGATATTGGATCATATTTCAGAGAATATTACATAATGTAATAAAACATCATCCCACTGGTAGGGTAGTAGGCAGATAAAGATGTGACCACCATGTATAGAATATCGTAATTAAAAAATGAAAGACTCTCTTTACTTAAAATTGTAATGGGGAGTATTTACCTTTGCTCCAGCTTAATGCAGTGATCTGCTGAACAGGGTAACCATCCTCCGCGAGGTCCACAGCAGGCTGTAGTATCTGGGCAAGACTTAACTAAGACATATTAATAATTGTTAGTAACAATTCCTCAAATGAATACAGAATTATCAAGGTTTTAACGAAGATAAACTTTTTCGCTATTTTGCGGCACATTGCTTCGATCGCAAACAATTAATCTGCGAAATGTTGAGAAATGGCTGAATCACATATACCTTTATAGACAGATCACGAAAATATAAAATCGTTAAAATATAATTTTCTCCTAAAGTCAAAATCGCGAAAAAAAATTATCCGCATAAATAGCCGGATATACAGTTAAAATATATATTGAAACACATCAATTATAAGGGAAGAGTATTTTTTCAAAAGTCAACTTCCGACTTATTGACAATATGTAGACAGTTAATGTCTAATCGAGTAGATTTCTGCTAATGCTTCGACTTTTTCACTCTTTAGTCTACGACGGTGTCGTCTGGGCTATGCTCAAATGAGGCATATTTCTTAGCATATATGAAACATATCAAATCTCTTTGCATTATAGTTAACCAAAATACTAAATATAGTTAGTTCACAACATCTTTTCTTTGTCGATTCTACAGACTTAATCAGCATTGTTAACTTAGATACATATAAATTAATATGTTGGTTTTTGTTCTTTGAAACGTATGTATACAATGTAGCTGAGGCTTGTTATAGGCGAAAGAACGACAGCCAAATTCTGATCATATGACGTGACAATATTAAAACGTAAAGTTTACTCAGTAATTTCTGATTTAATTTCAGCGAGACAATCTTCGAGAGTAAATTGCTATGCGCGACCTATTCAGATGTTCGAAAATAACACATGTAATAATACGATATATTCGACAAGTGAGAGATCTTATTATATTCATGACATATTTCTCAAGTTTTTATGAAGACCTTTGCATCGAGACTCTGATTTGATTTATAAACGGTAATTTTGATACTTAGATAAGTAATTATTACTTAAATAAATTATCGAACCATCGTTAAAAGATAAAGAAGTATGTCAAATGATATTTCAATTTATAATGATTAATAAATATATATATTCAATTTGCATTGATAGGATTAAGATCAATATATATTTTAGCTTTATTGATATAAAATATATATGTATATATATATTAAAAAACACACAACAATAAACAGTTTTGCTTCTCCCAAGCAATTTCACGGCTCTTGCCGTTCTTCAGGGGATCTGAATTTGTTTTTGCCCAAACGTACACGCAACACACCGAATACACGGGAATTAAATGATATTCAATTCAATTCAAAATATTTTATTGAGTATTTGTGTTGTTGGAAGGTTACGCAATCAACCAACCAAATTTACATTGTAATAAAATAAAATGCCATTCGGTACAGTGTATATGATTATTATTAATTTTTGCTGTTAATGTAGACTTTGGAGTGGTGACCTACCTTACCACTACCAAACCGGTCAACCGTGTCAACCCATGCTGCTGCAGCGCCTGGAACCGTCACGGCGTGACCATGTTGGACGGGAAAAGGATTTGTAGCATTGTAGCCCTGCTTGTTTAGAAGGTCAAGGGTCAAACCAGCAGGAGCACGGCCGCTGCAATAATGCATGTGCGTTAAATGTCTTTTGTATTGAAAATAAAGTTTTGTTACTATTTGCACTGTATATAATTATGCACATTTTCTGATGAACCGTAAGATTCAAAGAAATTAACAATTGAATTGAGTTGAAAGAAAAATAAATTGAATTGTATTGAATGAATTGGGTCATACACGTAACGGAATCTATATTTAGAAATTGATTTAATAGACGAGGAAAGTTTCCTGAAACTAATTAGACAGTTATTCGTAATCTATATAACAATTACAAAATAACTGTTGCACACTGTAGCAATCGACATTTATTTATTATCCATTAGCACAATGTGGGGAATCGAATATTGGCAAATGGAAATTTATTTGATGTTTAAATTGGAAAAGATCCAAGAAACTGGGTCATAACATTCTCATGCTATTGACTTTTATTTTCATAAAAAGAAACAAAACACAAAAACAACACAATAGAAAATGTTCCAAAACTAAATGCCAAGTAATCATAGCCATATTACATTCTTTTTGATAAATATGCCTTCCAATAAATTACACACCTTGTTGTACAGCACAGCACATATGTTATTTAATGTAATTTATCCTGAAACCAGCATTTGCCTGTCGGAATACACCTACCATATATAGTTTTGCTGTATTCAGCACCGACGGAAAACAGAAGTTTCAATTCACGTGTGCTGAAGTTTATTGAATACTGTAATACAAACATGATGAAAAATGTAACGCTACTATATATGAAAAAAAAATCATATGCATTTTTGGTGATGTTGCGCCAGAGGCTCACCATTTTTTGGGGTTTTTCCCCTCGCCAAAACACAGCTTATATTTTAAGACACTGAGCATGTGTTCTTTATTTATTGGATTCCATAAACATTTAACAAGAATAGATACCTCCCGTTAAGAGCATGAACCTTCTTGGTTTTTGCGTCATAGAAGAGACAGAACGCATCGCCGCCAATACCCGTAGAGCATGGCTCGGTGACGTTCAGTGCTGCTGCCATGGCAACCGCCGCATCGGCAGCATTTCCGCCAGCTTTGAGGATATCTGTCGAGGGAAAATGGTGTAAGCGTTGTATTAATATACAGTAAGGTTTGATCAATCATTTAAAAAGAATATCAATGAAAGGACTTGTGGTAATTTGTCGCATCAAATGTGTTCGGCAACAGCGGCAAGGAGACAACACGAAATTAGGCAATTAACTCGATCAATGTTTTTTTTTAATTTACTTGTATACTTAATGTATGGGTTATAGCATGAACGTTTTATTCTGTCTTTATTTGACTTATTACAATGAAATTATTATTCATATGGCGTATAGCCGGATATTTTCGCGGGGATGATATTATCGCGATTTCGCAGGACATTACTATGATTGTGAAAATTTGATCCGCAAAATGATGAAAAATGTTTGAAAAATATTTAACCTTAAATCCGTATCGCAAAAATTTTGGTTCGCGAAAATATCCGGCTAAACGGTAACATACACTGTATATATACGATGTGTATGAATGAATAATTTATTTTTATCAGCAAATGAAAAGACTTCAGTAGCGTACTTTTTCGCCTTATGCTCTCTCTACATTAGTCCGAATGATTCTGACTATCTATCCGCTTTTTATACACTGACGTGGGCGGATGATAGTCAGCAGTCCGTGCTCTTTCAAAACGCCAAAAGTCAGCGACCCTCACCAGGGTCGCTAGTTTTTCAATGTTTTCTCTTTTCAGGTTTCATGTGATTTTTTGACAATTGCATAGTTCGATAGAAAAATTATTTTTACACTACCTTGACATGATGAAAAAAAGTAAATTATATCTCTCAGCGTGCAACTTGTGGTATTTCTTTGAGACTTCTCAAATTTCCCGGCTAGATCGTCCATATTGGTTGAAGTTATCACGTGATTAAAATCTCGCCGGAAGTCAAGGGAAGCCAAGCCGTTGATTTTTATCCTTCATTTTCTGACGTCACTCAAATTCTCGCGAGATTGGTTTTGGCAGCCATATACAAACAATGTGCTGAAAATGACGAAGTCCGAAGAAACTGGAGGAAATGCATTAGTTAACAGTCCTTTACACATATAATTGATATGGAAGGTAGTGTAAAAATAATTTTTCTATCGAACTATGCAATTGTCAAAAAAATCACATGAAACCTGAAAAGAGAAAACATTGAAAAACTAGCGACCTTGGTGAGGGTCGCTGACTTTTGGCGTTTTGAAAGAGCACAGACTTCTGACTATCATCCGCCCACGTCAGTGTATAAAAAGCGGATAGATAGTCAGAATCATTCGGACTATTTCTACATATGTTACCGCTAATTTCAGTTAATTTAAATGTTATTTTTGTAACAAGTCCTAATTAATACATATGTCAGCAATTAATTGAAATACCAAAATGAAATGTGCAATGGTTGATTTCTTGATTTCAAGTTAAAATGTCTATAGAAAATCTTTCCCGAACGAAACTTTATTAAGTACACAATGTTAATGATGCTCCATCGCTGACAAATGATAGTTTTTTACTATCAAAAACAGGAGCAGACGATTTAGTATTTTTATTAGTTACAAAAGTTACTTACTTTACACCAATACAACCATTGAAAAGTTTGAGCTTCTATTTGTTCAAGTTAAAAATACAATAAATAATTAATTGCATCCCGAAAAAAAATCTGTGGCACTATATTCTAAATGGAATGAAGTACTGATTGCCCATTCACCAAAGGCAAAATCGATTATCTTATATTATTTTTTTATGTTAATTAGACATATATATACCTGATTAAACACCAATTATTATTCAAATAATGAATATCATTTCTGCTCTGTCGGCATTAGAGCATCTTTAAAATTAGAAACAGCGACTCAATTAATGGTCAACAGTAAGCCCACAGGGGCCTGGCACGAATTTTAACCAGTATGTTTATATATACATATATATAATAGTATCAATGGTATAAAGTCTTAAAAAGAGAAACCACGACCTATTCTAATCGATTATTTGTTTCAATAAACGAAGTTTCGACAAAGTACGTGTCATAACACCTCAAAAGGAGATTGTGGGTGAACGCAGTAGTGGTATTGTGAACCATCACAAGCGTAGATTCTGTGATTTAGACCTGGTTTTTGAGATACCATTGGGGGCGAGTCGAGACGACATATAGAGTAGACAGAGAAATGTTCATCAAGAACTCATTGGAAAGATGTTGGTTTTTTCAGATTAGATATGCGTCACTGACATATAGAAACTTTTCATTAAATGTTATTACGGATTTAAAAAATAGTTTGTTTCTCTACCGAAGACTTCATACACTTTATACTATAATATGTATATATAACTACTGTCGGCTAGAAATTCGTGCCAGATCCTTGTGATAATGCCAGTCATTATGCAGTCTATAAATAAATCTGAATTTTGAATACATGTAGGTATGTTTTGGGATTAAATATTTATTGTAAACATGATCCAATAACCTTTTTAGAGACTATAAATACTTGTTAAGACACATTTATATAAAGATATCAATCTCATCAAAATTAGACTTCTAATTCCGCTCCTATACGATGCTTCATGATACGATCCTCTATTGGGGCGTATTGTAGAGCAGCGTAATGGAGCGAATTTACAAGTCTCATTTTAATTAAATTGTAAAGATAATGAATGAAGTACTGTCCTTGTCTAAATATAATTATATTACCTTATAAGTGTCTATATATGTGATGCATGCAGGTGTGGACTACACATAATAGCTGATATGCTGTATAGCCCTACTGGAAGGGCGTTTAAATTGCTGCCTGTAGTGCATGATCGTAAAAGGCGACTAAATTATGAATTCTTTTATCTTTCTACGTTCTCCCTTGACACCAACTCACGTTTGGCCTTCATTTGAGCGTTCGCTGTCGCTTGGGCAATAATGAACTATTTCCCATTTAATAATGTTTTCTTAATGCAGTCAAAAAACCGGACAGCACACCCTACCGGTCACATTATACGAGCAAACATTTTGTTCCATTCCCTTTATGCTGAACGCTAGGTAGCAGCAGAAAAACCACTTTTATAGACTAAGATGTGTCTGGGCCAGGGAATACAACCAAGACTCATCATTAATTACGGAGACGAGCGCTCAATCGAAGAACAAGAGAGACGTTAGGATGATGGAAATAAATTAGGAAGAAAAGCAAAGATACTATCCTTAATTTAGTCGCCTTTTACGTTCATAGCATGATACATTATACAGGTTTCTAAATGAAAATTAATTTTATAATGTAAATAACGAAAAACTGTATTAATATGTATCCATATTCATATATGTATGCATGAAAAATGTATAAAACTTTCAAAATGGAATAAATGCAATGGGACGTTTACTCTAATACACCAAACCATTGCACATGTGTGTGTTATGATGATTCTGTAACATTCTGTGATGTGTAATAGAGATTGATATGATTTGATTAACATATTTTGAACCTCACTTTGTCAACTCTGAGCCGTGACCTTCAATTATTATAGCAGTGTGTAAATAAATACAGGCCCACGCATATGCATATGCTCACATAGTAGTCAGTTTACACACACAGGCAACTATTGGGTTTATTTAAAATGGCTGATATAGAGATTTGGTTTAATTTCACGTCCTGTTTACTGCCCTCGAGGTATAGAGTTTATCTACAATTGTTTATTTTTATAAAGACTAATAATGGCTGATATAGAAATTTGGTTTGATTAAAATCACAGTCTTATGAACATCCCTAACTATAGTGATCAAAAAACAAATACATGTACAAGTGTTAACTTCTATAAAGGTTAATAAAAGGTTATGTTAACCTACGGAAGATGATATTCCCCGATGCTGATCCGTTGCTCAACACCAAGTAGTCATCATGGATCCGTGGTTTTTTTACTTTAATTTCTTTGTACCACTAGGCAATCATTCTTGACTCTGGACCGTCTTAAAATAGAATATGAAACCAACCTAAAGCCACTTTAAACCCATAAAGAAAATTATTTGAAAGGAGCCAGGAGATAGTGTAAACAAAACTGTTTGTAGGTGTAACTATAACACACGTCGACATATTTGGATCGTTCGGGAAGTATTTATGTGGCGTGTTGGACATGTTCGCCGAATAGAAGTTTCCGTACTTTTACACACCTGTTACACCGACACGGTGTGTGTGTATCTGATCACGGTGCGTTGAACTACTTTCGGTTTTGTTAACATTGTTACTATACATACCTATTCCCGCTTGACTGGCTAATGGCTGACTGCTAGCTACACAGCCATTACGACACACAACAGCCGACCTCCGAGAGTTACACTGAAAGTCCGACATCTTTGTCTTACATGTGACAGTGAATACCGCCGTCTACCCGTGATAACGAACAGGCTGAAACATTAGGTATCTAACATGTGTCACTCTGTGTGATAAAGATGTTGTGTACCTTTAACTTACATACAGCAGTATCGGTGTGTGCGTGTACGTGTGTACATGTAATGCAGTAGTGTAGCGTTGTACGGTGGCCTGGTAGGGTCGAGTCAAAATAACTGTACTCGCCCCTGTTATATTAAAGTTGGTAATTATGAAGTGTTGAAATCAAATACACATATAATTCACAGGCTTCTGGTTATGGAAAGATATTATCGCCTTCCTCTACTATATGTTCATAAAGTAAGGGTAAGCTATACTATTTTTCCAAAACCAGAAACAGCTAGACCACTGTGCATAATTAAAGGACAATATTCAAACTGTACACTTTATATTTGCCTAACCATCTTAATATTCTATATTTTGTTTACAAATGTCACTGTGAAAGAATTTCGCCAAATATCTCAAAGATGCTAACACAAATATATTAATTAACTAATTATACTTTCCCTAATTGTATGGTTTACTAGTTAAATGCTATGTAATGATGTATTATATATGTCCAGTGAGTCAGTAGACTCAATATCAATAAAATTAATATCAAAATATCGGCAGGTTCACGATGGATTTTACAAAGTTGTTTATTGTTTTCATGTGTCTGAGAATGGCCGAGTTCTGTTTGACATGTGTATCGTTTAAATTGTATATTTTCTCACTATGCAAGAAAATTGTTTGAAAAATGAAATTAAACTTGATCTGATATCTAGAAGGCTTCATATTATTTTATCGACAGATAAACATGTAAATGTACTTTTAAAAAACCCTCATAAGTTAAATCCATTTCAAACCCACATCCGATTGAGAAATAAGATTGCTATACAAATATAAGCATTGCTTATTGAAATAAGGTATTGATCATATATAAAAAGATACATTCTTGCATGCATCTCTGTAAGTTATATAAAAATTTGTTTTTCGTTACATTTAAATCAAGATGCATGTTTTTATTTCCTAATCATTGTGCTTTTGATTCTAAAAAAAAAATACTTGTTAGGGTCATTTAGGGACAGCCTTCATGCTGTATTGTGATTTTGTGTAGGCTACATTGCCGAACACTCACCGTAAATATACATTTGTACTTCCCTTTTACAGCACTGCAATAAGATCAGAATGCACTATGCTCATCCTGAATGGCAAAAATTGATTGACATCGAACATTTTTAAAGAACACAAACAACGCTAATTATTATCGGGATAGGCAATGTACTCAGAATACGGTTAAGTGTCCTAAAAGACTGAATTCAAAAACATTTTGACGATATTGAATATCTTGATGTCTTTAAAACGGCAACAGAATGCAGTATGAAAACCCTTTATCAATAATTATATTTGTACATTTATACGTCTCAGTTCATTGTTTTAAAGTATTCAAACAAAAATTGTGCAGTCATATGATTAACCATATATGACGATAGCATTGTACCTACTGCCCCCATTGAATGATCGTAAACATGTTATTCAATCTGATTAAAATACAGATCCTTATTATCACTACGTTAGATAAGAGGTTCTCAGAAAATTCCATTAGGGGTCATGTCCAGGTGACCTTTGTAGATGGCCAATCAAATTGCGGCTGGCAAAATTTTGACAGTGAATTTCAGGGGACGAAATAGTTTGATCTGAATTGCACGTATAAAGGACATCCGAACATGACCCTTAATCGGATTTTCTCGAATCCTCTATTGAACGGAGTGGTTATAAGGATCTGTATTTCAATCAGATTGAGAGGTTATTATCATTTGAATCAATTTCTCATCCTAAATATTTTTTCTTCTTCCTTATAAACACGATAATACGAGTTTCCCGCCAGTCATAATTTGTTTTTCATTTTTTGGAAGCAAAATGAAAGAAAAAAAAACAGTACTACTTTCGCGTCCACTAACTAAATTAAATGCTTTGATTGATATTTTAAATTTCGTTTCATTTAATTTCGTTTCGGTTCATTTTATTCTGTTTCGTGTTGTTTTGTTTTTGTTTAGCACTTTACAGGTACCATTATAAATTAACGGATACCATCATAAAGACCTATGCGACTAGAATGTTATCCCAAAAAAATAATGAAAATAAGCCATACCGTAACCATGTCACATATACACGACTGGGTTTGCTATTATTTGTAAAGTGCATTGTACAATAGAATATCAAAAACACACTTATCCATCAATCAGGGATACGAATAACACTTGTGTGAATATAATTGCCCCAATTGGGAGCGATATATTAGCATTTTGCCATGATACGCGACACCCACTGGAAATTCTGTGATATTTACGGCGGTCAATAACAAATGTGCTACGATCAAGATGGTTTTGTACTGTGCAGAAGTAATGTACTAGGCGTCTGCAATCTGATTGAAATACAGATCCTTATAACCACTCCGTTCAATAGAAGTAGGGATTATAAGGATCTGTATTTTAATCAGATTGCCGATGTATGTTGCTTTTCAGTTAAACGTTATCTGAAAAAAATCACAGAAAACATCGCCAACTGCACATTGTTTTTGTCTTCTAAGATTTTTGTTTCGTATAAAAAGAAGATAATTACATCACCGTATACTGAGGACTTAGCATACACCGAAATGAATAGAAGTGAGACTTCAACTATCACAAGGGCATTCTTGTCCTGTGTAGTAGAAGTAACTATCACAAATTACTACCAGGAAAACGTCCTATACTTCTGATTTCAAACAACAGCTTAAAATCGGTATTTCATGGAGATTTTCTTTCTTGCCATGCATACGTGGTCGTAATAATGGTTTTGTCTAGTTTTTCGGCCATATACTGAAAACAGACTAACCAGTCGTCTGAATCCGTTAGTGCTGAACGCAAAAAAGAACATAAATTAGATGTATGAATTATGATACATGTATTATAAGGAGACAACTAAGACTCAAAGATGTCCTCACGGCGTCAGCGCTCTTGAAACTCAATTAAAAAACAAAGCAATGTGTATGGGGGAAATGAACTTTGAAAAATAGAAAATGTAATATTCTAAATCTTGTCGCTTTTGCAATATGGCAGCATGTTTGATACTAACGCCTACAGGGGATCCCCGTCAAGTCTATCGTTATGTACAGCTGGATGACTCCGTCCTTCTTTGACTATGCCGACTAGGAGCAACCGGTTAACAAATCGTCCGATTGACTGCAAAAAGACACAACACAAACATACAGCAGTCTCCCAAAATGTAAGACTTTCAATGAACATGGCTGTTAACAGGATGTAAATAAAACAACCAACCACCAGGAGACAGACAAACAATTCAAAATGTAAAATCTTCAAAGAACGTAGAATCACTCAGAAAAAAAGTATAAATTTTCATTATCTATTTTATATATTGTTATATATGTACCATATTTAAAATGTAAATATTGCAAATGTCATGTCAAAGTTTCACTGAGCTTGCCTGGCCATAAAAATGTTGGTTGTATGTACATTACATGTAATATAAATCCAGAATGATTCGGTTCCTGGGATTACATGGATGGAATACAAAGGGACATTTTATTGTTGAGGGTTTGCTCATTCTTTATCCATAATTTTTTGTCCTACACAGCTTATAAAATGACTTTAACAGCTGTGGGACATAGGAATAATAAAACCCATCAGTGGTTGAAGTTGTACAGCTGTCTCGTATTATTTATTTATCTGACACTAAATTGAAACTGACACAAAACTGTCATGGATTTTTTGTACATTTAAATATGAAAGGTATTGTTTTCTTCTCACATAGCCAAAATATGATGCAAATCATGCACTTTCTGTCTCTTTTCATTTAAAGAATCGTACTTAATGAGGTCATTGATATATCAACCCAAGTGTATTTTCCTGGTCGTCACGAGGCTTGCTGAGTTTTTACCAGTCTGTTATTAACGCAGTTATGTGTGATGAGAGTGCAGTTGACGGTGCCAATTTTATATTTACTATCTAGATAACTATTATTGCAAAAGCCATTGTTACATTTATTTGTATTTACATATTTTAGATATGCTGTTTTTTCATTATTTTCATTGGCTAAAATACATGGTCACGCGACGTTCAATAAATAGCACATTGACTTGGTGTTTCCATTTTTACCTTTGCGAACTTTATTGGGCAAACGTTGCATTATTCAGGGTGCTGTTCTTTGACCAATGCTTTAATTGTTGTTAATATGCATGAAATTTGTTGACATATGTTAAAGAAACGATATATTTAATATAAAAATTAAGGACCTTTGTTTCGGTTCATAAGGTGTTATATAGCCCTTGTAAAAAATGGCCAAGCAGGTAGGGCGTTAGAATTGTACCGGTTGACCCTATTGCATGATCGTAAAAGGCGACTAAATTTAGGATCTTATCTTTTCTCTTCTTCCTAACTGACTTTATCTTTCCTAATGCCTCCCTTGGCACCACTTCATTTTAGGCCTTGAGTTGAGCGTTCGCCCCAGGCCGAGACACACCAAAGTCTATAAAAGTGATAGTTTCTGCTCCTGCTTAGCGCCTAGCATACAAGAAGTAGGACGAATGTTTTGCCCGTTGTCAGTATAATGTGACCCGGTGGGGTGTGTTGCTTGGTGTCTTCAGTGGCATGCTTCAGTGATATAGCACTATAAAAAGGCCAACAGTTCCACTATACAAGAAGACACGAACCTCGCGCAACATCCACGCGACACACCGCATACATAGGAGGCTGTCCTTTCATAACCATAGCTGTTGATAAAACGTTAATTAATCAAACAAACAAGAATTTAAAATAGAATACTCCCTCGGTTATTATTTATTCTACTCTCTCTCCAAAGTCCATAATTGATATGTATTTGGATGGTTTACTGCCGAATTCTGTAACACAATGCAAATCATGTATATATTAATCAATTTTAAATCACTGATGAATGCATACCTGCTATGTAATGATAAAAAAGTAAACAATAGTGGTCACGCATACCTAAAACATACTTGATATTTAATTTATTTGAAAGCCTTAAAGACGTATCTTTGCTATTAATAATAGTAACGAGTGTTTTAATTTCGTTAAATTCGCAGAACCATTCAAATTCAGGAAATTTAGTACCTCGCGAAATTTATTAAAATCACTGTTGTCAGAATGATGATTTCAAAGACTACAAAAAATTTTCGTGAAAATAATCCCCGCGAATAAGTCCTAAACAGTAAATTGCGAAAATTTGTATCCGCAAAATTTAATAACTACACAGTAAAGTTGTCTTGAAAGCCTGTTCACGACTGTCGATTGTATATTCCTTCCACGTCTGTCTACAGACTACCACGTCCTGAATCTCATAATAAAGTGTTCACTTTCTGCTTAATATCATAAATAATGGATTTTGTCGGACGAATTGACGTCAGTTCACCAAAGACAATCATGCAACACTTACTGAATTGGAGCTAGATTTCTAGATGGCATTCAATAGTACTTAAAAGATATGAGGTGACAACTGTTCTGAGATATTAAGTCTGTTTCATTTTGTTGATGATTTCTATCCGTATCATAGCTGACATGTATATATAGATAAAAGCAGGTTATATGCAGTAACTGACGATATTATCACAGTAGTCGGGGATGTTGGCGACAAGATCATTGGCGGGAGTACAGTAAATGTAAATAATGTGTCATCGCCATTCAATGTGTATTTATGAACCAATAGCTTCCCTCAACTTTTTAGACCTGGTGATAAATATGTCTGTACAGGACAATACAACACGTGTTCATCTGTTTAGCCTCATGATCAAGTACTTGAGATGTCTAATATTCTATCAGTCACTTCGGGTTTCCCAAGCAAACATTCATATTCCTGCCCTGCACGTAGGGCGTTAGAAGTTCCGTTGAATGTGACCGTAAAAGGCGAATATATTTAAAATAATATATGTTTTGGTCGTCTTTACTTCTTTCTAACGTCTCTTGACACCAACTCATTTTTGGCCTGCAATTGCCCTGTCCGCTGGCTGAGGTGCATCGTAGTCTATAAAAGTGGTAGTTTCTGCTCCTATTTACCGCTCAGCAAAAAGAATGTGGACAGTTGGTTTTAGGTGTATTCTATGGCACGCGTCTATGATATAGCAGGCAAGTGGTCCATTATTACAAAATGAATACAGCATAGCCTCTCACAGCATACAGACATTTACACACCTTAAAGGCACTGGCTTTCGCCATCTCCTTGGTCCATCTCTCCCTAAAATGACCCAAGCTGTTCATTAAACGCACAACAATATAAAGCTAAACTATTGAAACGGAACAGAAAAACGTACTACATTTGTTTTGTATTTAGTCACAGTATTTAATTATTTGAATTATTTTGTAAGAGACATGTTTAAAGCACCCAAAAATATATTTAATTCGTTGATTACCTACGGAAATCAATTCTATGAGAGGAAAGCTTATCAATGTTGATAATCTTACCAACTCCAACATGGATTTTTGATGTAAAGCACAACATATCTGCATAGTTGCTAAATATCCCAGGTGCGTAATTTTAAGATTTATCATATGGAACCTATTCACATAGATTTATTTTCACGAAACCTTTTTGTTGTCAATGGAAGCGGTCATTCACATTAACGGAGAGTGATAAGTGATTTTATTATTTTTTGTAATTTCTCGTTATAAAAAAAATATTAGATAAGAAATTCGCAAATTTAGTGAAATAAAAAATCCTGTGAATAACAGCAACTATACGGTATATGTTTAACAAAACCTATAACACAAAAAAAAAACAAACAAACAAAAAACAACATATCCAATAGGATTAGTATGGCATTAAGCTCATGTTTGTATCCCGTCTTGTCACAAAATCTCTATTATCTCCATTAGAATTACAAAAGGAAGTCCTGCGCAATAAACGTTTCCTCCGGCAACACATTTTTTGAAAACACAGTACGGAATTTTGACGAAACTTTGCATTCATCCAGAAGTATATAAGGGGATTAACACCAGAGTTGCTAAATGCCAGCCAATGAAATGCCAGCCAGGCCATATGAATGTAATTTACATCAAATATTGATTGGTCCAAATCTCCAACGATGGTGATCACGTGTAGTGGTAACCATGCCAACAGGTAAGCGACCACGACAACAATAATCATTTTGATCGTCTGAAAAGAAAAAAAAAAACAATCATATGTATCTCCACTTTGTATATTATAACATAACGTTCTGACAACATGCATATTTTTGCAATTTCTAAATTTATTCATTTATTAAGATTTTCCAAAAGATACAGATCCGCAATTTGTATTGGACTGACAGGACAATCCATCTTTTTTATATTATTATTTTATTTTTTTTTGCACTTTTTTCACTTCGACAAATTAAGAACCTTTGCAGCAAGATTAGTTTCTGCTCCTGCTTAACGTGCAGTATAAAGGACGATTTTTTCTTCGGTCAGTATAGTGTGACCGGGTGGGGTGTGTTTCTGCGGTGGGATAACACTATAAAAGGGCACGTTATACATGATTACAAGGCGACGTAACACAAATATACCGCAGTCTGCCAAAAGATACACATTTCACACATGGGTGGCCCCTGGAATTTAATAAGACATTAACCCTAACAAAACCAGGTATTGTCTATTAAATAAAACGATAATTACCTTCTTTTTAGATATAGCTATGCGCTCCTCCCTGAGCGGATATGCTTCTCCCGGCGTTCGTTTTATCCATACAATAATTCCTATGTGAAGATATGTTCCAGTCATGATAATTAGAGGTACAAAATACTGTGTTAACATGATAAACACACTATAAACACTCCGAATATATTCATCTGGCCATATTTCCACACAGAGGCCCTTGGATCCAGGTTCATAAGGCATATATATTATTTTTGAGTATATAAAAGTGGGAAGAGATATCAAACACGCTAAGGCACCGATTAGCACGATCAGTAATTTGGCTCGAAATTTTGTAAGAAGGCGTGGTTTCATTGGGTTTCTAGCTACATGGTATCTGTCGCACGTCATTGCAACAAGCATAAACGATCTGAGCAACACGCTTACCAATTGCGCGAAAACGATAATGGGACATAGGACGTCCCAGAAAGGCCAGTAATGGAAAAATAGGTTACTGAGTATCGAAAATGGAACGCATGAAAGGGTCATGATAATATCTGTGATTGCAAGACTAACAATGAAAAAGTTCGTCACAGTTCGAAAACTGTGGATCCTCACAGCTGTATAGCAAACCATTCCATTTCCAAGGAGCACAACCATGGAGGTCAATGCGTACATCGTGAGCAAAGTAAACTGGAATGCCTCAGGGATGCCATATGAACGATTTTCATGTTGTTGAATTGACACGTTGATTTTAAAGCTTGTGTTTACAACATACTGTGGTGCTATAATATCGGTCATTATCCTTTTCTCACTGTGGATTAATATTTCTCCGAAATTCACAACTGAGGGATAATACCATTAACAGAATATGGAAACGACATTATCACGAGTAATAGCATGCTAAAGATGCTAACAAGGAATGACGGCGTGCTGGTTTTTAGCCATTCCGTTGAGTCTCTTATGGATCCAGACATCTAGGAGCAATTAACGATTCATCTAAAACAGACACAAACATTGAATTAGTAAAAGCTCTAATGGTATAAATCTTTTTTCAAAAAATCATCTATTTTATCTTGTTTTTTTTACTCTTGATACTGTCAACTTACGTATTTTCGCGAAAAAAAATTACATTGCGCGAGCGAAGAAAAAACGCAATAAAAATGTTCACAGCACAGGTAAAGTGGAACCATGTGACCATATGACTCTAAAGCGCGAAATGTAATCGCCCTGAGATGTTCTTTAGACATGAAAACACCGACATTTAGCTGTCGCAAAAATAGGTAGATTTATAATAATGCGATTTTGTAATATTGCTGTTTATTAATTCGTTTTAAAGTTGTATAAGAGCTATTAATTTTAAAAAAAATAGGATATTACATTTCAAACTATTATGCTTAGCTTTATCAATGAGAGTGGTTTAAACAATCAGCAAAATAATGTAACTATCAAGTTCAAAGATAGTTTGCTTATTTAATGCTTTATTGATTAATTTGAAAAGTTTTATTTAATTATTTTATTCTTCATGTATATAATACATAAATTGTCTAGAGCTGTATTGGGATACTTGTTCGCGATCGATTCAAAATGTTTCTAGAAAAAAATAAAAACCTTCTGCTTCATAGAGAGTCGTGTTCAATTTTGTTCAAATTAAATGAGTTTTATTCGCTTACAAATGAGATCAGTATTGTAAATAAATTGATTTTACTTTGCCAACCATTACAAGTTTAGGAAAACCCATTTACAATGGAAATGTAATATGCTTGACTTTATCACTGTTTTATCACATTCCACGTTGTTATTATCAACAGGACGATTAAATGCCATAGCAAGGTCTTTCCCAGTGCAGAAATGTGAACTGTTTTCCATGTCTATCAAGTAAAACTGCATCAAAATGTCAAGCAATCTCACATGACGGCAATTCAGGAAAAAAATGCATTTTTAAGATTGCAGCGGCATCAACAGAAAATATCAATGACACACAGTGTGCTGTTATTAACTTCTTATGTAGTATACCAAGGTGCCAAACTTCCTGCTCACCTCATCTGTTGTCGATCGAAGAAAATTCAGTTTTGCCATTAGAGAGTCCTAAGGTAGATATAATGACAAATATAGTCACCCTTATATTATCAAGACTGGATTTTGATGTCTTAAATCTTACCCATATGATTGATGACGTTTTATATTCTTTATATTTCACACATCCAAAATTCACATGGATTAAAGATGCTCCACCGCTGACAAATGATAATTTTTTTCTATCAAAAACAGGGCCATACGGTTAAGCATTTTTCTTCAGTTACAAAAGTTACTTACTTAACATCATTACCACAATTGAAAAGTCTGAGCTTCTTATTTTACTTCAAGATATAAATATTAAAAATAATAAATTGCATACCGAAAAGATTCCGTGGCACTTTATCCTATATGGAATGCAGTACAAATTGCGCACGCACCGAAAGCAAAACCAATTATTTTATGTAATTGTTTTAGTTAATCAGACAAATATATACTCGATTAAAAACCAATTATTGTTCAAATGATGGGTACCATTTATGCTCTGTCGGCGGTGGAGCATCTTTAATTTCTTGTGTTAAAATAATTATGTTTGACATATACTGTTTAGCTGTAAGCAGTGTATTATTACTTAGCTTGTATTGTTGACAAGTACTATGACAAATACATAGGCCTTCATCAAATCTTGCACAATTTCAAAATTCCTATCGTTTAAAACGACAACGTTTGACATTCACTTCGACGCCACTTTTTCAGCACACATTAATTTTTTCAAGTGTGTCTCAAAGCTATTTTATTGATACATCGAATAAAGGATTGCTCTGTTTTGTTATAACGGCCTCATACATGAAACCAGACTCAAATTGAAATTAAAAATGCCATTTATTACAATAACAAAAACCGAGATAAAAAAATAACAATTAAACATTTATATTCATAAAAGTATAGTAACATAAATGCATTTAATGTTATCTAATCAGAAATATCTTAAAACTATACCCAGGGCTACAAAGGTGGTGGACCTGACCTCAAAGCTATCATTCTAGATTCTATGAAGCAATTTAATCACAAGAATAGCTCAACAGCAGTATCATTTTTAACGATGATTTTACGCGTCATTAGAAACCTGAATCTTGAAACTAAGAGTCCATATCAGACATGATACAACCTGCGTTCAATACGTGTGGGTCTAGTTCAAAGTGATTGTCAACAATTGGTTCAAGTCAGTAATTAATTAAATCAAATTTCTAGAATTTCAGTTAACTCATCCGCATTCCTTGTCAACGAATACTTTTTATTCGTGAAATTGATTACTTGATCACGAAAACACGGTCATATACTTTATGAAAACAAACTCTTGATAGCTTGATGAATATTTGTAAAATACTGCCTTATTTCTCGAACAGTAATTAGTTCCCTTCCGTTCATTGTGTGGTATTAAATCAACATTACATAGAATAGGTTAATACGTTTTAGGGTACACTTTTCTCTATCGTATATTTATTTTCTAAAATTTTCAATATATACTTTTAGTGAAACTCTTGTTATGCTTATTTTACAGCTAAGTTGTATAAAGGAATGAATAAGAAAGAATATAATAGATAATATTAGACAAATTTTGACCGATATATTATGTCATACATACATGAAAGTAGTCAACCTCGATGACTCGAATACGTTATATCCTTCGAACTTTTGGTATGGTCCCGATGTTCGAGTTATCAGAGTTTTACTGCAATATGAATTATTCCCGTTGTTAAAGCAGCATGTAAACGTCGTTATTATACTTTGTATATCAGATTTGAATACATTTCGTGGGTTACACACACCATGAGTATAAAAACACGTGCTTGCGATAATGCGCAATGTAATGCTGTTACTAGCAATTCAACCACACGTTCAATTGAAGAAGCAGTCTCTGAAGTTGACAATTATATACATGAAAATAAATCCGGCGGCGAGGTTCATCTCAGTGGGGATACGAAATATAGTCTTCTCAAAATATCGTTGTGGTCTAGCCAGCTCCCCAGACACGGAGTGTATAGTTAATTAGGACAATAAATACAAATTAAAAGCTTCAGTTTTATCCCAAACCGACCGAGAACACAGATTCAGTGTTAAGAATCAGAGCGCAGGTGAAGCAACAATGGCGTATATTACTAGCAACCACACATGCAATTGAAGAAGCAGTCTCTGAAGTTGACAATTATATGCATGAAAATAAATCCGGCGGCATGATTCATCTCAATGGGGATACGAAATACAGTCTTCGCACAAATCGTTGTGCTCTAGCCAGCTCCCAATTAGGAAAATAAATACAAATTAACAGCATCGGTTTTGTCCCAAACCATCCGAGATTGCGGATTCAGTGTTAAGAATCTCTGCACAAGTGAAGCAAGACGTTGCGTGATCATTTAATGTTAGGGATGGTTTTTTCATGACAATTTATTGACTCGTGCCCAATCCGGGCTCGAACTAACGATCTACGGCACCTTCTACCACTGCGTGGGGATGTGGATGTGGCGCAGTGGTAGAAGGCGCAGGTATGTTTGGCTAGGCGATTGGGTGCCTTAGATCGTGAGTTCGAGGCCCAGATAGGGCACGAGTCAATAAATTATCATGCTTTGTTAAATTGTGTTTCTTTGATATTTAATAGATATATATGCATACATACATTTAGGAACTAAAGGGTCTGAACAATATGTACTGCAAAATTAATCCTGACATAATATTTGATTTATGGTAAATTAATTGAGAACATGGATAAGTCAATAATAAACAACTTTTATCAAGAATAAATCTCAAACGAAGAACAGAAAATTGAAATCAAAAGGAATGAGGAAAATATAGCCTGACAAATATTATATTGTATATTCATGTACATGAAAAACATCACTTAATATACAGTAAAACTCGGTTAATACGAACTCGAAGGGACCGAGATAAAACTTCGAGTCATTCGAGTGTTGGAAACAGTTTTTGAAATGCTATTATGAAAAAGAAACAGGCATTTCCGGCGATCACGTAATCCAAAAAATGTCACTTATACGACTTTTTTATGCATCATTTTTGTCATTCGGACGGAAAAATTACTTATCTTAGTTTTTCGAGTTTTCCTAATTCGAATATTTCGAATTTTCTTTAAACAAAGATGTAGAGGAAATTCGGCCGGGACCGGCAAAGTACTTCGTATTAAGCCGTGTTGTCAAATTTTCCGAGATCGTATCAACAAAGTTCCACTGTATTTAAAAAGTAATTTGGCATTACATGCGCTTTTATATTGTAATTAATCAAATTACCATTAAATGTGTTTCATCGTTTTTCCATAACACCAAGATATATCCAAACAGCTCTGAAATATCCCAAAATGAAAGTAAACATGTTTACATCCGTCTACCGCTACCTTCTACCGCCTTAATGACTTTATATGTATAAACATTGTACGTGATGCAGCATTTTTTCCTCGTGTAAATTGTGGAGCAATAACGCCGTTTATTGGCGCCTCATAACATAGTGAAAATATTGTCTTCCTAATTTCTACTTGTCAAACGGGAAAATTATATGGACATCTTTATTGCTAGCCTACACGAATATTTTGCATCATCTATTGTTTCCTTGAGAATCAACCCAATATAATGATATATATACAAATCACCCATTGCGTCAACATGTAGTTTGTGCTTATCAATGAATCGCTAAAGGTCAAGTGCAGTCAAAACATTTAATGTGGTTGGAAGACCGCCAGGTCTTATTTACGAGTTCGAAACTAATTTGGTAGATTTGTCAGGTACTAGCCATGTGTTACCAATGATTCTTTTGGTATCTTTAACTATTATCTTAAAATCATCTGACACTAAACCAATAGGTTGGTTTGTGCTGCTCACCAGTAAATATAGTTGATTGGTTGCAGTATAATCGTGTTATGTTTCCTTGTAAAAGTGGAACTGGAACTATTGTCCTGTTTATAATGCTATCACACTGAAGCACGCTCCAGTCGCATTATACTGACAGTGGGTCAGCCGGACATCCAACTCCGGTAATGCTGATTGCTAAGCAGGATTAAAATGTAACACTTCTATATAGACTATGGTGTGCCTAAGCAAAGGGGCTGAAATCAAGGGCCTTCCTCACATGGGTAAACGCTCAACTAGAGTCTAAAGCTGAGGCAGTTACTTGAAGAAGGAAGTCAGTTAAAAAGAAGAGATAATGTCCCAAATGACACCCCCCTCCTCCCACCCCCCAAATAAAAAAGATAAAAGAAAAATATTAAAAAAAACGAGCTTATGATTGTGAAAGAAAATATGCAACAACCTCGAGTCATGTTTTCTGTGCCGGCCACTATTGAGCCAGCTGCACGCTATACCATTGTAAGCAAGCTTTGCCGAAAATCATATGATTGGTCCGTCTACGATACAACCCTGATTAACAACAATTACCAATAGTATTTTATTTTCTACAGATAAGGAAGTATTAATGATTTCGACACTGTGGCACATCGGTTGTAACAGCATGGAACATCCTGGGACAGGTAGTGGTCCTGATCGAGGAGCGAACACCACTTCGACAAGCCCTGCTAAATCAGTCCGTCATTATTCTTCACTATTTCCCAGGTTTTTGTAACTGTTACATACACACACTGTGTCTTTAACGATTTTCGGGGAGTTATGTACGCGACGCTGGCGTATGTTTCTATCTAGTGCGATCAAGCTAGCTTCAGGAGTTGTATACTAACAGAAGAAGAACAGCAGTTTGCACTCAATCTACGGATGGACTTGAGCAGTAAGACGTCATTTGATTAATGATGACGTTAACAAAGTGTGACGTGGCACACAGAAAATATTAGTTTAAACTCCAGTTTCACGAGCATTCCTTACCTTTAAGGAAAGCATTAGCTTAAAAGATATTGGAATATGAAGTTAAGGAATTCCTTAAAGTTAAGGAATGTTCGTGAAAGTAGGCCCAGGTCAGAGGTCAAAACTCCGAACAAACAAAGGACCATGGTCCACAAGTGGAATCATCAATATGTTTACCCAAACACACCTTTACAGAATAACCCCTTGCGTGGAATAACACGGCGAATTGTGAAGAGGAGAAATATCACAGTTTGTACGTACTGATAGGATAATGCTAAACATAAATCCAAATCGTCCACAATATTGACATATTTTTATATACAGTATAAAATGCATAAGACCAGTGTATATGTATCATATCTTAGCTTAATATTATACACAAATGTCACATTCTTCCACAGACAAACGATATTCTACACGCCTTATTGTGCTTTGGTATTGTACTAATTGGTTTAGTGTCGTTAAAGGAGTCGTTCTAATAGCTGACAGGGTCATTTAAGGAACCACCTCCTCCCCACACACCCCAACACACCCATCCCCCGTTTTACAATGTGCTGCGGTGTTAATGTCTGTGTTTTGGAAGGCTGCGGTCGCTATATGCTGATTGTGTCTCCTTGTGATAGTGAATATCTTGCCGTTCTTATAGTGCTATCTTGCTGAAGCATGCTGCTAAAGACACTGAACAGCACACCCCATTCGGACACATTATACTGATAGCGCTATTGGATGGTAATAGACGCAAAATACATGTACTGTAATCCGCGTCTCATATATTTCGCGTCTTCATTAATTCCAATATATATTCGCGAATATATTTCGCAATCGTGGGTCTTGGTAACAAAGATATTCGCATGACATTTGAATTCGAATTTTCTCACGAAATTACGTTAAAATATGCATCTCGCGAACATTAAGTAATTTACAGTAAGTAAAGTTAAATAAACATGTACTTTAATGAGCCAACTTTACGTTTATTCAAGTTTAAAATAATTTTTACACATTTACAATATTCGTCGTATCAATGGTTTTGCATTGGTGAAGATTGTTGCAGGATAGTAAAGTGCATCAGTAAAAACCAATTCCAACAGAGGAGCAATATAAAACTCGTACTGTGATGAATGAGGACAAAAGACATTATAGGGGAAACAAAATTCATGTACTTTAAAGAATGATGACAACGAGTCGTCAATGATGTTACATGAGATGGCACGAGGAATTCAAAACCAAGAGTTGTACTTTTATTTCTAGGATATCGATATATGAGGACCCATTAACTGTTTATTCAGTCCATCAAAACATCTTCACCGTAAGCTATATACATGACGTGAAATCATGACATTTCTAGGTTCATTGTTTTGTTGCCAAAAGCGAAAAAGATGTTGATCTGACGCAGAATGTAGGTACCAATGTCCTTTTAATACAAACAATACTTCTGTTGATGTATGAAGTATGCGGTAAATTCCTCTCAAAATAATTCTAGTTGCTTATTCCTATCTTGATTGCAGCCTCTGTTTTCAAAAGTCCCTTAAGGCGTTGGTACAACGTTTATCTTGAGAATCTCATAATTAGTGCAAAAAGGGACGATATATACATATAAATCACAAAACAGCTGAATGCATTGTGACGATATCACGTTCTGTTGCCTTATTAGAGTGGAAAAGGTTGCCGACATTACCACATCCATACCTACAGCCGTGGAGAATATTTCGTTAGATAATGCATTATTATATAATAACTAAACGTCATAAAGAAGCTGTATCTATATTAGATAATTATCTAGCCTTTGGATATTTTGAACCCTTATTATTTGCATTTGTATGGTCGCCTCTGTAGTTTTTAAGCAATAAAATACATCCAGCAGCACGTAGACGATTTCGATCCTTATGTCGAATGTATCTACGGTTTGTTTTGTTGCCAAGACGTTTAAAGAATTCCATTATGAACAATGTGTTATCATAACTTCGTCTTAGTGTGGCGGAACTGTACTTGTATGTAATACGCAGCTAATGACAGACTTCTTCTGGAGGGCGTAGACGACATTGATAGGATATATATGTAGAGATTGTTTGTTGTTGTCTTAGATAAGTTAGGAATTTGTCACGAATAAGATATTATCATAACGTGTAAGACACAATTCAAATGCTTGTCTTAATATCACATTAAATTACAGTGAATCGGTGCATCATGATCTTTAACCTACCAAATTTGGAAAGGAATATCACAACCCACCAAATCCAATGGAATCAATGACAATTCCTCAAAATAAGCAAATTATTTTTATTTGTCAAATTACTTCGATAACGGGCTATAGACTACTTTCTTTCATACCTACGGGTGTAATACTGGCTGGTCTAGGGCAATACACTCATGCCGACTGAGGCTGTATTGCATGGCTACCCATGCAATATAGCCTCTTGACGTCACGGCGTCAACAAAATTTCTATTTCCTCGGTAAAATTTTAATATTTTTTCACAAACTTGACTGGTTTTACTATCAAAGATGCAAATAACGGAATTTTTGTTGAAAATATTACGTATTTTTTTCATGTATGAAAAATTGACTTTCAGCCACGGATTTCATCGAATTTATTTCAAAATGGCGGGATATTATAGTTGCAATTAAACGTCGAGGTATGAAAGAAAAATACTCTTTCATAAGTGGATATGAAGGATAGGGATTTTCTACCCTCGGGATCACAAAATGTTGCAAAACACTCGGCAAGCCTCGGGTTTTACTACATTTTGTGACCCTCGGGTAGAATATCCCTATCCTTCATATCCACATATGAAAGAGTCTTATAATATGTATCAACTTCTTTCAGTTACACCAATGCTATACAGATTAAATGTATTACATCGCTATGTTGAACAAAGCGAATAGACTTATTCTTTTGCCCGTACTTGACAGGGTTATCCCGCGGTTGCTAGGGAAAAGATTAATAGAATCTTACATGGGTCTGTGAAGTGGACAGAGATATCTCAACCCGAGTGAAAGATTTTGGCCGGTCAGCTCGAGGCTTGCCGAGGGTTGACGGCCAAAATCTTTCACGAGGGTTGAGATATCCCTGTCCACTTCATATACCCATGTTTGATTCTTTATCTCCCATACTTAGTAGAAAAAATGATGAAATTCCACTCGGTTTCCTGCTTTTTCATCGCGCCATGATCGCAGGAACGTCATCTACAATGCGCGCCGCAGTTACGCCGCATGTATTGATGACGTCACGTTATTGTCTAGCGCGTGTGAGCTGTCTTACACCCCCTGTGTAAGATAGAGTTATCTTTTCCCTATCAACCACGGGATATCCCTGTGAAGTATGGGAGAATATAAGACTCTTTCATATGTGGATATGAAGGCTATGGATATTCTACCCGAGGGTCAAAAAATGTAGTAAAGCCGAGGCTTGCCGAGGGTTTTGCAACATTTTGTGATCCCAAAGGTAGAATATCCATATCCTTCATATCCACTTATGAAAGAGTGTTTTTCTTTCATGCCTCGACGTTTTATTGCAACTTTACAACTAAAATATCCCGCCATTTTGAAATAAATTCGAAGAAACCACGGCTGAAAGTCAATTTTACATATTGCGAGATACTTTCAACAAAAATTCCGTTGTTTACATCTTTTATAGTAAAACCAGTCAAGTTTGTGAAAAAAAAATGTTAGAATTTTACCGAGGAAATAGAAATTTTGTTGAAGCCGTGTCGTCACGAGGCTTTATTGCATGGGTAGCCATGCAATACAGCCTCAGGCGACATAGTGTATTGCCCTAGATCAGCCAGTATTACACCCGTAGGTATAAAAGAAATCCCTGTCCACCTGACAGGCCCATGTAAGATTCTATTGTTTAGACTGAACACAGATGGTTTCTTATATGTGCTCATACATAATATAGCTGCTTAGCGTTCAACATAAAGGGAGTTGGACGAATAGTTTACCCGTTGTCGGTATAATGTGACCGCGTGGGATGTATTGCCCGATGTCTCTGACTGTATGATTCAGTGAGATTGCACTTTAAAATGGACAGGAGTTTCCATCATTGCAACGAGGCACAACAGGAACATACTGCAGTCTCCAAAAATATGCAAACCTGAAGGAATAGATGTTGTTGTAAACAGAACGCTGAGTCCCACTGACATACTAGTGCATTTGTACGCGAAAGTAGTTATTAAAAATGCAGAAAATTAAATGAAATAAAAGCTTAGTAAGAAGGTTATATTAACGCTCGATTTATTCTGTCCAATTTCGTATCTAAACTCGGTTCTAATTTCATACTACAAGGAATTTAACGTAATGCAGCATACGTTATCAAAGTTTGAAACTGGTGTGCACAACGAACTTATTAAGAAATCACGAATTGTTTCTTCAACCAGAAACGCACCTTTTATCTTTCATAAAATTTTCAGACAGAACTATCGATGATGCATTAACAAATTAACAAATGCACTTTCTATACGCCCGGTTACACAAAACAGTGAGCCACAAAATAGAAATCTTTGGCACTAATTTCCATAAAAATCGTAAAAATTTATTCCATGAGTGCAATGTCCCGAATTATTTTTCCTGAAGCTGTATAAGAGTTTTATTATCTCTAGTTTTCTCGCATGCAAAATATCTGCATTCAGGAATAATTCCCACTGTCGTTAGGCAATAGGTCTTAAATAAAAAAAAATAAAAATCATAAAATAAAAAATAAAAAATAAAATAAAAAGAACTAATGAATCCCGCATTTCCTTCGTCAGTGGGAGAAAAAATTGACTTTTTAATTTTTTCGTAATCGCATATCTTATATTCAAAAAGCAGCATCGAAATCCTATTGTTTAAGGCCGCTGTTGCAGATTGAAATCGTTCAATATCAAGAATGATTTGAACGCACCAGTCATGTAGCTTTAAAGATTATTTATGACTCTCGATTTTATTAATTATTTCTCTGAATATTTTTATGCTATAAAGATGATGTGTTGGAATTGTGATCAACAACCCGGTATCACTGAACTTTGACCTTTACATAAAAAAATCACCAAAATCGATAAAAATCAATTACATTGTAGTTTGCTTGTTAATTTTTTTTCTTTTTTTTTCTTTTTTTTGAAGTATTCATCCGCTTTTGTCTTTCATAACTATTATTTAAGAAGCAGAAAATGTGAAAATTATGAGGTTAACTTTTATGGCGATTTAATTTGCGCAGAATATTTCCTAACCAAGTTGGCCGTAAAATCATTAAGCCATAAAAATATCGTAAATCCTATGTCGGTCATCGTTCCTCTCTGCTCAAGTTTCAGAAAAAAAAAATTCGGGATTGAATGGGGTTAAAATTAAGACCAAATATCAAAGTGTACTTTTTTTCATACACTGCTTCGAGGTAGATTCAGAGTGCACTCTTCGCTCATCACTTTATAAATCCATGACCAAATGATTTGCTCGTTCAATCCTATAATAATTTCAACTCTGGCATCCTTTTAGAAGGAAGTCTCTATCGTAAGCAAGGGGAAGGGTCACTTATATAACTTCATTGTGGGGTGTGAAAAGTACGCGGATGTACAAAAGATCCTTAGTTTAATTCAAAAACGTGAAGAAAAATAACCAATAATCTTCCGTATAGAATGTCAAAAAATGGCCATCTCATTACATGTGTACTTTCTAAACATCGTTACTTTTGGAAAGCATAAAAGAATTACATTTAAGTATTTAAAGTTATTCTGATACCGGACAATGTAACTGCAGTCTGAGACTTACATATATAACATAAAAGATGTAAAATTGTTAGATAAAGATATATTCCGCTTGAGAAATGCACATTCGTATTTCTACGTTCGTGTGTTCGGAAGAAGTAGGTTTCCCGTTAGTCTTGTTCATGTTGACGTCGGGACTTGTATAGAAATATTTCTACAAAAACAAGAAGGCATTGGGTGACCTTTGCGGATCCATAGCGTGTCAGCGATACGTTTAACTTATTGCCACTATATTCATAAGAAACTAACATGTTTATCACGGCTACTTTCTGGAGTAAATTGATTTACAAACATCTTTGAAATGGATTTTTTTATATATTTTAATGATTTTAGTAGAACATTAGAAAAAACAGAAAGTGTAATGTCTCAGTTATATGTTTCTAATATAAAGAATCAAAGAAACCTAAAATGATAAAAAAGGTCGAATGCAGTCATTATATCTTAAAGGAAACGATATTACAACCTTTCGTAAAACTGAAAGACAAAAAAAATGAAATAGAAAATATGATATCATATCAATAATTATAT
This sequence comes from Argopecten irradians irradians, assembly GCA_004382745.1. Classification (NCBI taxonomy): domain Eukaryota; kingdom Metazoa; phylum Mollusca; class Bivalvia; order Pectinida; family Pectinidae; genus Argopecten; species Argopecten irradians. Next base: position 2,650,801 of record SAYR01003018.1, read on the forward strand.
AATGGAAAATAGGACTAAACAAAATCACTTACATTTACTTTGTCGCGGAAAATCGATTATCATCTTTAGTAATTAATCAAAGACGGTAATTTCCCTTTCATTGGAAGGTAATGATTTTCTTTTGGTATAACTTTTTCCTCTATCAAATACAGGAGCAGGCGATTTAGTATTTGTCTTCGGTTACAAAAGTTACTTAATTTACACCATTACCACGATTGAAAAGTTTGAGCTCCTAATTTTATTTCAAGTTGAAATTACAAAAAAAAAAAATTAATTGCATCCCGAAAAAAAATCCATGGCACTATATCCTATATGGAATGAAGTGCTGATTGCGCATACACCAAAGCAAAATAAATTATCTTATATTATTTTTTTAGTGTTAATTAGACATATATACACACGATTAACCACTAATCATTGTTCAAGTGATGAATATCATTTATGCTCTACGGTGGAGCATCTTTAATTAAGAGTTCAAAGATAAATGATATATACAACCAAAGATATCTTATCACCTCATTCGCCCTTTATCCTTTGACATCGAGCATGTAACACCTTGACAATCTTGTTATTTGACAGAGAGAGAATTTATTTCATTTGACGTTTCATGCATGAATATTATATAATGGCACAAACCTTTAAAAAACGTCAGAATAAGATAATGTTACAGCCTTTGTGGCATTTACCACAAAATGTTCAATATGTGAGCTACTGTTGTTTGGCTGACGTGTTCATTATTTTGAAAAATTGAGAATTTAAGCTACACAATGTGTTTATTATTTTTTTGTAATCTATAGGTCATAACTAAAATCTGCATTGTGATTGAGTTTATGAAATAATGACAATATTAAACGATGGAAAATACAATCACAAGTATCATGCTTTCGCTAACGACGGAAAATTCATCCCAAAAAAAATATCTTATTTCAACAAGCATTTGTATGGCTGAGTGACGATTTCAAAATCTGCACTCTTCAGAAACCGTGAAAGGGTTTTTTATGACAAAAGGGGTGAACTTCGGATTTCAGTCTATACATCAATATATCAAATATTTATCGCGTTCAATCCTTAAATACCTCCACCTAACTCCATTATTCGGCATTCACACCCATTCCAAATAAACAATCATATAATTAATTGAATTAGACTAGTTAATATTGAGCAAATTGGGATTTCTTTTATAATAAATATTCATTGTCAATAAGAAGAATGGAAACTCATCAGAGAAAGGGTTTCAATGTGAGGTGTGAACGATCTTTAGTTCCATAATGTAACGGAAATAGCCAATAATCAATGATCTACTGTATAAAAATGTCCAAAGAGGGCCATAAAATTTCATGTGCACGTTCTAAATGGCGTCACTTTTGGAATGTATGAAAGCGTTGCATTTAAGCATTGAAAGTTATTTTTAACCTGTGACACTGTAACTGCAATCTGAGATATACAACATAAAGATGTAAAAAAAATTGAAAAGGCGTTTGCTGTCTATTGAAATGTACATTATTTTTTCCGTTTCTTCATTTCGTTAGAAGTATATTTCCCGTAAGAATTTTTTTTATTTTTATTTTAGAAACTGTATAAAAAATATAAGAGGTTTTTTGATGACCTTAGCGGATCCGCTGCGTGTCAGCAAAACGTTAAACTTATCGCAGAGATTTGAACCCTGGGGAAGACTACATTCAATAGAAAAGTACAAATAACTACGTCACAGTTTATCAAGGATGCGTCCCTCAGTAATTGAATTACATAAGGATAATTTCGACAAAATTAGCAGTACTTTGGAAAAAAATCAGCAAAGCGAAGTCTCCAACGCTGGCTTGCATGCTGAAATGGAATCATTTTATAGATCAGATAGAAAATATCATGGGTTGGGTTAGGGTTTAATTAGTTTAACGTCCTTTAAATAACCAGAGAGAATCCATACAAACATTAATTGTTTTATTACACGAAAATGAAAAGAAAGTTCGGATGTAGTCTTTATATATTTATCATACATTATATATTATACGACAACCATTCGGCCGGATGCCAAAATACAAAAAAAGGGAAAACATTTTGGTTTACAATGAATGAAAATTATGATTAAACAAAGCCGACTATATGTACTTTGTCACAGAGAATCAATCATTCTCTCTATTAAACAATCACAGACGGTTATGTTTAAAAACAAGTTAATTTTGACAGCAATAAATTTCCGCTATTATTAAAATTGATAATTTTCATTTCTGTTATGTTTGTAAATGAAATACACGTATATATTCCGTCTTTGCATATTACAAAGTTAGCTCCCTTGCAAGTAGGTATAAATTGTGACGTCATTAGTTTGTAGGCTCAAATCACGTCGTTTTCTCCGAAAAAATGTGGCGTTACGCTCGTAAACACAAGACGTCACAATTTTACCTACCTACAAAGATAACACTGTAATTTGTAAATACAGAATACTAGTACACAACAGTTGTCAACCTTGTGCACTCTCCTATCATTTAATCTGCCCTTTGCCCATGTAACATTCTGACAGTGTTGTTATTTGACCTAGAGCTATTTATCTGATAGTCTGTTATCACGCCACACTCATGTTAAATGCATTACGTCAGAAAAAGAGAGGAGGTGACAAAATTAATGTCTTGCTGAAATTTGATTTATTGGCTTCAAAATCGATATTTTAATTGTTTGGAGGAGGGGGATCTTGAATGTGTAATCATGTTATGAAGAGTGTTGTAAAGGCTTGCTAAAATGATTAAGAACGTATTTGCAGTCCGTTTCATGAAATCTTAATAAATATAATAGACGAATTACCATGTGATAAATGTGATCATATGTATCAACTTTGTTGAGTTTCATATGGTGTTATATCGCCAGCATAGAATAAATAATGACCGAGGACGTAGCCAGAGGTCAATATTTTCAATTCTACAAGGGTGATATTATACCATATGGACCGAAACACAAGTCCTTAATTTTTCATATAAGATATGTCGTTTCTTTAACAAATATGAAAAAATATCTTATGTGAATATTAATTACAAGAAAAGCATTGGCCCAAGAACGCCACCCTGAAGAATGCCGCGTTTGGGCAATGAATTTCGCAAAAGAATATTGACTCGATATTTCTGAAAAATGGAAAAGCTGAGTCAATATGCTATATATTGAAAGTTACGTGACCATATAATAACCAATAAAAATACTGGAAAATCAGAGCATATCTAATATATACTATATATTGGATAAACAATTAAATTTGTTGGAGTTCTTTTCCTCGCCTCCTAAACCAGGGACTTTCTTAAATGACCAGGTTATTTATAGAACGTTATCATAATCACCTTAACCGACAGATATTGAAAATGATGTCATTTGGGACCTTGTTATTTATATTTGGCACAAATTTATTACTTAGAAACACGTGTTAAAATATAAGTTCTCAATAACAGTCCAATATAATATATATTTAGAGGATCCTACAAGAATGGTTGTATTTCAAACAATGTATTGGAGGAGTAGTATCTTGGTTTGTCTCAAGCCTTGAGGTAGCTGCAATACTGTAGCTCACTAGAATTTTAGACAGATAACGGTGTCGTCTTTAGAGCTACAAATAGTGCCTATTGCTGCTAATGGCGCAAAGTAATGATCGTGCAAACCATTATTAAAACGTGTGGATGCATTTTATCGTACTTGTTTTATATCCATTATCTAGTAGGCAATAAAACTGAACCGTATAAGATATCAAATTCACAGAGTCATAGTTTTTTTCACATACAAATATGAAGGTCTTTTCGATGGAATATTATACTGGAAGTCTACAAATTGTGAACTTGACGTCTTGTAAGCGGTACGATAGATATCAAAAATGGTCGTTATGTTTGTTTTTTTGACAAGAATAATATATGAATGCATGTATATGCATACAATAATTGGAAATCTTAGAGAAAGCATAGAAAATTATGCCCGGGTGATTTCCTGAGGCAGTGCACCACTAGGACACATATTTAGGATTTCGTACCCCCGGCCGAAAGGTAGAGGAGTAGGCCGGGTACGTATATATTCGGTCTAGCCTTTAGGATGCCGAATATGCACAACAATGGACCATGAAAGAAAGCTACATAAATGATGAAGATATGTTCAGTACTTTATGGAGAATAGCGGTAGCTAGAATATTTTACGGACATTATTCAAATAGGAAATATTTCTATTTATTACTTAATTTAAGGCTATAAATATGTCGTAATGATTATAATTAGATTATTTTTTAACTATGGTGGTTTGTGTATTTTTATTATTTTCTTCTTTGTAACTACTTTGGTCCACGATCTTTATTTTTACCGTGGTTTTCGTCGTAATTACGTTTTATTTCTTAACTTCATTATTGCTTTGGAAAATATCAAGTGTTTATACTGGACATATAATGAAAATTATTTGCGATTATATTTCGTTTTTTAATAACCATTGACGCTAAACATTGGATATCCGACACTCCATGAAGATAAATGTAATATCTTTCTCCTTTGTTAGCAGTATCGCGATTTCTGGATCTAATTATTCTTGTCTCTCTATTGAGAATTAGATCGATTGATTTGGCCAGCGATACCTTTGAGGTCGGTTGTAACTCAAAGGATACAAAAATGAAATCATATCCATGTATATTTATTTTTATTCTCGTTGTTTTTCTTGTTGTTTTTTTTGGGTTTTTTTTTTTTTCTCTTTGGGGGGTGGGTAAAACTATTTTGTCTCTACATGTAATAATAAGCAACTTGTTTGATTACATTTTGAGTCAACTCTGTTTTCCTATATTCAAAAATAGTCGGATATGTGGACATTTCTCCGTTTAGAATACTTGAGTATGTTATATGTATTTTTGATAGTTCATGTCATCAATACGAGACGTACATGTATATTGGTACCACATATTCCGTCATTTCCTGCTTAAATTCCATGTTATCTTTGGCCAACGATCGAGCACTTTCGCCTATAAGGAAGACTATTGGTTCCGCCCTTGGCCGAAACAAAACTATAATCTATAAGTTGGAAGTTTCTGCTCCTACTTAAGGTAGTGGGACGACTGGTTTGCCTGTTTTCAGTAAAATTTTAATGAAAACAGAGGGTCCTCTGGTGGGTCAAAAATCGGTAAAAATCAAACCCTACGTATAGTACACTATGTATAGTATGATTTTTACCGATTTTTTATCTAGACCCCTAAAACGCCTAAAAAAGATCTTAGGACACTCTGGTGGGTTCATAATTTATAAACTGTACTTAATTTTCAGATCCATGTGGTCCCTATCACTCTGACGGAGCATGCTTCTTTGGCACTGAGGGCATGAGCATTCCCGGGAAGGAGAGTGGGTAGGATCTGTCATTGGTATAGTGTAAAATGACATCAACGGATAATAGATAACAAAACCGATATACCACTATGACAGTACCACGGATACTGTAAAACCAGTAATTTTCGCAGAGTTGATTTTTTGGCGATTTAATGGGACATAGGCGAAGTCGCAAAATTTGCATCTGTTTGACAATATAACAGGTATCATATGAGTTATATATACTCCTATAAACATTCCAGGAAATTTTGAATCGTTCATGTTCGTTTATCTTTTTTTAAGGCAGATTCGCGAATTTTTTGACCCGTGAAAATAAAAGGATTTACCGTATGTAACGAATTATAGACTGTACTTGTGCCTAATGAGACGAATTTGTCCTTTCTGACTAGTTCAGAACACACAGACATCCAAACACCGCAACGCATGGCACACATTGGAGACTGCCATTAATGACCCTGGCTTTATTTCAATCAGACGTCGATTTAATTCAAAGCAAGAAACATGTACTTATACAAAGTAAACTAACAAATGTGTGCAGCTTTATCCAAACTATGTCAGATCACATGATTCACGTGGTATGTCAAATGTGACCTTAAAAGGAAATCACGTGCACGTCCTCATTAGGCAAACCCGCCAAAGACAATTACTATGTAACAGTCTTGCTACCAAGATCTACATTAAGACCAGACGTTCCAAATATACGCCTAACGAGGTGTTTAAATCCGGTTCATCTGTCGGATGAAAATCCGGAACTTAGTTGACGGTAGAAATAAATCACTTGATGTTTGTTATAATATGTTTGAGATTTCTGTCGTTTGACTGTAATACTGATCAGAAAAAAGATGACTTAAGTCAAGCTTTTTAAGGTGCGACTGTGTTGTAAATTTTCAAAAGAGGCTTAAGTTCTTAGAGTTCTAATATTTGATTGGCCGAAGAAACAATGAACGAAAAGTTTCGACGCCAGCTGTGGATTACGTTTTTTTTTGTTCTGAAGAGTAAAACAATCGAAATGCGGTCTGACTTGTATGAGAAGTAGTAATATCAATCGCCTTTTGTACTGTCGATGGATTAGCTACGTCAATAAGAGCAGATGCAAAAGATATATTTATGGTTGAAAGATAATTCTCAATAATCAGCAAACAGACAATCAATCAGAACAAACAGATATTACTGAAACAAAAGCTTAGGAACAAAACTATTTTTACAGAGGATCATTAAATGAAGAACTCAAAATGGGTGTCCCGGAATATCAAACTCGTGTTTTATCGGTAGTGTCCGTCATTCAAACTCGTGTTTTATCGGTATTGTCCGTCATTCAAACTCGTGTTTCATTGGTATTCTCCGTCATTGAAAGTCGTGTTTCATCGGTGTCGTCCGTCATTGAAACTCGTGAATCATCGGTGATGTCCATCAAGCAAACTCAATCACCTAATCATTTAGTACATTACACCAACATGATTTGATGGATGTGTCTTTATAGACAGGTGTCCTTTATATAGAGGTCAATCTTCGGTCTTCAATATACAAGTGTTCTATATACCGAGGTCAACTATTTCCTAAATTCCACCTAAGTGTGTTGATGAATAAGACCTTTATAGTGTTCTTTATTCAAAGGTTAATTATTTAATGAATTACATCAAATTGAGTTGATGAATGGGTTCTTAATAGACAGGTATCATTTACATAGAGGTAATTCACCAAAATTGGGTTGAAGAATGGGTCCTTTATAGACAGGTGTCCGTTTTACAGGGATGTCCTTTACAGCAGGTTCTAATGAATAATATAATTGAGTGCTTCTCACGGAACATAAGGCTTTGTTCTTTCAGAGATGATTGTCTCATTTTGATACAAAACAAGACATCTCAGAATCGAAGCAGTTAACGAGAAGCCACAATGTTCACTAATGAACAATGTCGGAAGCCACATTACATTCATATCTGATTAGTTTATATGGAAGACATTAGCAATACTAAGCTCGGTTTCCTAGGGCTCCAATAGTACGATGAAGACTGCGCTAAATATATCGTCTCGTGTCTTAGACATCTTCAGAAACAAAACAATGTCTTTCCGGTTACGATACGAGATTAGGAAAGTAGTATCACAATTGCGGGTGGAATTTTATCAGGAATTGACTAAGGCAATCTTGATGACTCATCAAACGGATTATGTTTTTCATTCTGGGCCTATATGCAGTAAGGTGGGCGCTAAAGAGAACAAACGAGGATATTTTAAAGATGTTTCAGATTAGCTGTATACGTTATCAACAGAGGGATCTGAGAATTAGTTACAGTTTATATAATTATGGACCCACCGGAGTACTCATAGGCCATTTGTCGACGTTTTACGAGGCTATATCAAAAATCGGTAAAAATACTATATGCAATGTAGAATAGGATTTTAACCGATTTTTGATTCGGGAACCTTCGGCACTTTCCGTAAACGAAAAAAAAATATTTCTCGTTTACGGAATGTGATCGACTACTTTTCGAAAAGACCGTGCCAATGTCTGGAGACAATCACACCTCAGTCCCCAGTGACTTTTATCAGTGATACCGGAGACAATCACACCTCAGTCCCCAGTGATTGTTATCGGTGATACCGGAGACAAACACACCTCAGTCCCTTGTGATTGTTATCGGTGATACCGGAGACAAACACACCTCAGTCCCCAGTGACTGTTATCGGTGATACCGGAGATAAACGCACCTCAGTCCCTTGTGATTGTTATCGGTGATACCGGAGACAAACACACCTCAGTCCCCTGTGATTGTTATCGGTGATACCGGAGATAAACGCACCTCAGTCCCTTGTGATTGTTATCGGTGATACCGGAGACAAACACACCTCAGTCCCCTGTGATTGTTATCGGTGATACCGGAGACAAACACACCTCAGTCCCCTGTGATTGTTATCGGTGATACCGGAGACAAACACACCTCAGTCCCTTGTGATTGTTATCGGTGATACCGGAGACAAACACACCTCAGTCTGCTGTGATTGTTATCGGTGATACCGGAGACAAACACACCACAGTCCCCTGTGATTACTACGGGTTATAGCCTATTGGAGATAAACAAACCACAGTCCCGTGTGATTACTATGGGTTTTAGCCTACTGGAAACAAAGGCACCACAGTTCCCTGTGATTTTATTAAAACGGGTTATAACCGAATGGAGACAAACACATCACAATCCCCTGTGGTGACTTCGTGTTATAGCCTACTGGAGATTAACACACCACAGTCCCCTGTTATGACTATGGGTTATAGCCTACTGGAGTTACACACACCACATTTCCCTGTAATTACTACGTAATATAGCCTACTGGAGTTAAATACACCACAGTTCCCTGTGATGACTATGGGTAATAGCCTACTGGAGATAAACACACCACAGTTCCCTGTGATTACAACGTGTTATAGCCTACTGGAGATAGACAAACCACAGCTCCCTGTGATTACTACGTGTTATAGCCTACTGGAGATAAATATACGACAGTTCCTTGTGAATATCACGGGTTATAGCCTACTGGAGTTAAACACACCCCAGTTCCCTATGATTATTACGGGTATAGCCTACTGGAGTTAAACACACCATAGTCCCCTGTGATTGCTACGTGTTATAGCCTTCTGGAGTTAAACACACCCAGTTCCCTATGATAATTACGGATTATAGCCTTCTGGAGATAAACACACCCCAGTTCCATATGATTATTACGGGTTATAGCCTACTGGAGTTATATACACCACAGTCCCCTGTGATAACTACGGGTATAGCCTACTGGAGTTAAACACACCCCAGTTCCCTATGATTATTACGGGTTATAGCCTACTGGAGGTAAATAAACCACAGTCCCCTGTGATTACTACGGGTATAGCATACTGGAGTTATATACACCACAGTCCCCTGTGATTACTACGGGTATAGCCTACTGGAGTTAAACACACCACAGTCCCCTGTGATTTTTACGGGTTATAGCCTACTGGAGGTAAATAAACCACATTCCCCTGTAATTACTACGGGTATAGCCTTCGGGAGATAAATACACCCCAGTTTCCTATGATAATTACGGATTATAGCCTTCGGGAGATAAACACACCATAGGTCATTGTGATTGCTACGTGTTATAGCCTACTGGAGTTAAACACACCATATGCCCCTGTGATTACTACGTGTTATAGCCTACTGGAGTTAAACACACCACATGCCCCTGTGATTGCTACGTGTTATAGCCTACTAGAGACAAATACACTACAGTCCCCTGTGATTGATATAGGTTGTCAAGGACGCAAACACACCAATAGACTGAGCTATGGGTACAACCATACGGCGTATTTCTTTATCTTTTTATACATATATACACGCGTTTTAGTTTTTTTTTTTCTTTAAGCTAATTTTTCAAGAACAACACATAAGACGGTATTGATGTGAAGAATGTAGAAACAAGTAACTTCTATCGCCTTAAGATACACTGTATAAACTTGCAAGCACATTAAAGATGCTACACCGCCGACAGAGCATAAATGATATTCATTATTTGAACAATAATTGGTGTTTAATCATGTATATATATGTCTAATTAACACAAAAGATTATATAAAATAATTTGTTTTGCCTTTGGTGCATGGGCAATCAGTACTTCATTCCATATAGACTATAGTGCCACGGATAATTGTCGGGATGCAATTAATTATTTTTTTGTATTTTCAACTTTAAATAAAATTAGAAGCTCAAACTTTTCAATGGTGGTAATGGTGTAAAATAAGTAACTTTTGTCACTGAAGAAAAATTCTAAATTGTCTGCTCCTGTTTTTGATAGTGAAAAATTACCATTTGTCAGCGGTGGAGCATCTTTAAAGATTGATGAACCGAAATTTGATACTGGATTTTTCCTATGTTATCAATATCAAACAATACGAATATCATATGTATGGTAGAGAATGGAAAATTAAAAAAAAACGAGAAAAACAAGCAAAGAATGTATGAATGTTACTACGGATTTGGAAACAATATAGGGATTTGGTAATGTGTGATAAATGTTGGTAAAATTATGAAGGATATTTCCAAGATAGAGCAATGCTTTCAATGTGTTTAATTTATTGCATATGTAGCAGGGTGCAGGATTTACAATAAATTTATTACCTGTCTATTACCAGGGATTGAACTCGGGACCTTTGAATTACTAGTCTGACGCTCAACCGATCGAGCTGAAGAGAAGGTCTCCCTAGCCGATCGGTATATTGCGGCTAGTATTGACCAGGGTTACACATACATTATGTAAATTCTGAAATATCACCATACTACTGCAATTTACCATAGTGGTTCATTTTGACTGGCCAACAAATACAGGTTCACGTATTTTTGATATTTTGAGAAGACCTTTTATGTAAAATTATTGACATATACGTATGTGACATTAATAGGGCGAAGGGCACGAAGTGCGAAGCACTTCTAAGGTAACACCTACATGAAAATATAAGAAAAAACACAATCTTTCAAATTCAATCCTACACACTGGCAACTTCAGTTTTCGGCCGCCATTTTCCTTCCACTGTAAAAAAATCCCATCAGCGTGAATGCGGTGCTTTGAAGTCAGCTCATTATATAATTAAGCAGTTCAAACGCTTTTATGATCCGACAAACGTAATCTTCATCTAGCAAAAGCTCAGTGCTATTGCTCTTTATTTACAAGCGTTCAAGTGATAGACCACCTTCCAATATAATCAGCTGGCCAAAAACGGATTATCTGTTACAGAAATAAAATTTCTTCTTTTTCTTATGTGGATTTCCTTTACCAAATAAGGGTTTGATGTGTGAATATATGAATAAAAAATAAACAGAAAATTCTGCTCCGTTATTTCGATAAATTGAACGTATTAACATTGCATAATTAATGGTTACTGAAACATCTGGCTGCGCCCTTTAAGGCCTTGCCATCAGTCATATTAATATAAATAAAGGGCGTGCAATAGTGGATTGTTTGTTTGGTGGTTAATTGACTGATTAATTGAATAAATGAATGTCTGAATGAATTACCCCAGGTACGATCTAGCGAATGAATGAAGGAACGAACAGGCGAATAGAATGAATAAATAAATAAATGGTCCATTGACATTGTTATCTGCAATTCCGTAGACTTTATTACTGTACGTACGTGTTAAACACTTAAATGTTAGTTTATCTTCGACCTGTTCCATACTTACCTGTACCTAGATTTATGTGGTTAATACGCCGGTGTCAACGGCGACAATTACATTTAACATGAAGCAGTACTTATACCTATAAGCGGATTAACAGTAATTCGCCTCCTCCATATTCCTACTTACGTATACGTATATATAAGAATATACCGAGTTATCTGCCGCATTTTTAAAATGAAATAAAATGAAACAACAAAACAGACACATTTTACACAAAGGTAAAAAAAAACTGTTATTAGTTTATGAATGCTCATATGTTAAAAATCTGTTTTCTATTAAAACGGTTGATGTTAAGAGTGAAAGAGAAATAAATAACTAGTTATTGAAAATATGAACCCTGAGCAAAATCGACGGTTTCTGTCATATAATTAGAGATAATTGAAAGTGATAATCATTTTCAAGCACAGGTGCTCAATGTACCAACGTGTAATCAAAGCTCCCCTAAACCCTGATTGGCCTTCCTGTAGGATTTCCATTGTCCAAATTTAGATAATTGCAGTGTACTAACACTATACTTACATGTACATCTGCTATTGTACATTGTCCTTTGATAGTTCCTACTAATGAGGGTAATTTCTGATAGGATACGCCCATCAGTTGTAGCCGTTTCCTTGGAAAGACCCCAATGATAGAGTGGATGAGAGAAAGCGATAGTGGGAGAGAGAGAAGGAGTGAGGGGGATTGGGATTTTGGGTGAGGGAGAGAGTGTGTGGGGGCGAAGGAGAGATTGGAGGTGAGGGAAAGAGAGTTGCTGAGGATGAAAGAGGGTTATGTATGTAAGCAAATACAATTATAAGTGAAGTTAATGCGAAATAGTGTGATTCGAAAGCTTTTGTTTTGTATGGCCCTAATGAATCCATTTAGCCAAAAAATTGGCACCAGACCATCGCTAGTTTGTTTATACTAAGAAACACAATGCCTTTTATTTTTCATCTTTGACGGTGAACTTATCAATATTTTTTTTTTATTGTTCACTTTTCTGTAAATGGTCGTCCGTACAAATCTGATTCCATGAAATTAATCTACTTCGATAAATTACATGTCAAAACCATTCATTTTTTTTGTGATCAACTGTAAGGTTGATTAACTTCGACAACAAGTAATTATATAATGACCTTTGTACAAAAACCCATGGTGCGATGACCCCTGTTAGTAACAAAGGATGACTTTTCTTGTATTATCTGGGACATTTCTGCCCGAACCCGCCTCATTACAGTTTGCACCGTCACGACATGATCACTCTCCAGTACGGGAAATCGCTCGATGTCACTAATTGAAAGAGCAACGTTTCGTTGACAGTACGGATGACGTCGTAATTCTAATGTCACGCCCAGAGCGAGATTAACTTGATGCATCGAATATTCCGATTTGTCAACTTATGTGGGTAGTAAATAACGTATCTGTATGGGTCCTGGTCTCGTCTGTTATATCATAGTATAAAGGCTATTATTGATTCAGTATTCAAGTCTGTTAGAAATCGCAAACAATAGCATTCATGCATAAAACATATCTTCCCACTTTGAAATCTGCAGAAAGCTAAGCATATTGGAATTCAACGTAAAATGCTGTTAAAGACTACGTCAAGGCGCGTTTTCTTCTTTTTTTTATAATAGATTACACAGTATTTTATTACATACCTATTGCAGAACGAATATAGATTTCAAATTGCTGCATCTTTCATCCACAAATAAAACCCATTCGTTAGTTTATATATAAATACCAGGAACAATAATCTAAAATATAAAATATTTTCAAATTGGTTTTGTTTTGTTTGGTAATATATAAGATAAACTGCATGTAATGTATATGTATATATTATGACTTAAATAAGTGATTATATCTTATTTCCATATCATGTTTTGAGGTGAGACGAGTTGCCGCATAAGTTAATATCAATGCCATAAATATCGACCGCCGAGGTAAGCACTTCTTTATATATGTCTGTGTTTATAAACGTTATATACACGGTAAGATATTATTTGCTAATTTCTGTATCCTATGTTTATGATTAATGTAAAGTAATTGATTAGATTGGAGTTCCGTCGCATTAGCGTAAGTTCCAGAGTTTGAAGAATCCACACTTCCGGTCGAAAAGGTTTCGTCCACTCAGAAATATATCAACTTACATTACATGTTTCATTTTGAATTTATTTCTTGATTAAATGAATTTGCCGTGTCGGTATCAATGAAGTATATCCTGATGAGTTCGGACATGAGAGTAAAGTCAAAGATTTTCATTTATATTATATGAATTTATGAGGGGTGCATGCAGTTTAATGTTTCATATTTGGTTAGCGTTTTAAACGTACTAAATAGAATCACTCGACCAAAAATCACATTAGATTAAGCCTGTTTCCTGCATCCACATTTTTCTTCGACAAAACAAGAATCAATCTAATGAAGATAATGTGGAAGTTAGAAAAATTATAATTTACATACAAACAACACATACAAAGTCAATAAACCGGCAATCAATATACTCAATAAGTAGGCTATGTGTTATTTTAACCTGCACGTGATATAAACATTAAAAAAATGAAAAGAAAAAAATGAATAATATATTTTGCTTAAAGTTATATGTGCCGTAACTGGGCGAAAATTTTGGCATGTTGATTTTTCTTCGTTAATCTATTGAAATCATAAGGTTTGATTAATTAAGCCGTGAAAACCATTCAAATGGCTTCAAATGCCTTATAAACGTTAGTTACAATACAGAAATTATGTACTGGAAAATATTTGTTTTTTTATGCCTTATGTATATTTAGATGGAAACTTTCCTGCAGAAATCACTTTATAATTACTAATAACATTGTAAAAATGTGAAATGAAATTGTAAACCACAATTTGGCTTCATGATCTGACCGTAGGTACTCATTTCGCTTTACTATAGATGTACCTATAATGATTTTTGATGGTACTGCTAAAAATCATTTTCTGCTCTTATTTATAGTTGTGAAATTAAAACCAATGCATTGAAAGTACTGTAATTTTCCAAATGTTAATAATTTTTGGTGATGAAGTACATATTTAACGCTTATCTTAATTCGTGAGTATGAAAAATACGGCACATATAACTTTAACATACAGACTTAAAAACCAACACAATGTGTTTTACCATGATATACTCCTTCCTTTGTATAAATCGATGACAGATAAATAAGCATACTTACCGACTGAATATGTTTATGATCCACTCTGGAAAAAAACGAAACAACGTTTACACTGAGAATCAACAAATGATACGTCATACAGTTGGGACCCAGCGCGAAGGTGAATCCCCAATATCACCACGACGTAACGAAAAGCTGTTGTGTTGCTTGAAATTGAACTATTGACTTAATAAGAAAGGGATGTTCCGCTAGCTGTAATGGCGTCTAATTCAAATCTGTATTGGGCAGCTATCTCCCACGCAGCGCTTCAGGACGCTTCGTATGACAGAATAACGATTCAGCTGTCGAACATTTAGCACTGTAAATCAGACGACCAAATGCTTCTTAATTGAATTTCCTTATTGTTTCACAACCTTCCCGATGACATAATCATGAGTTGTTAACCTTGAAACGGCGTTGGTAGTCAATCAGCAAGCAAGGTATCGCCACCTTTTGCTGAAAAGGAGGACCAGTCATAGTGCAATTGACAGAAGAGGGCTTTGCATTCTTTATGACAAGCCATCGATGTGGTTATCCATAAATTGTGGTCATCAACTAATGGAGATTTTGTGAATCAGCAGCTAGTTCTCGGAAGCGATAGTAAGTGGATATTCCTGCTGTGTAATTGGTGGCGATTTGTGGGATTCTGTCGAACCTATATGGTTGCGATAGGAAATAGTACGAAGGGTTCCTTAATGTGTTATTTAGCGCATGGCTATATCGACGTAGATAATACCTGTTTTTATCAAATCTGATTTCTAATTGCCGATGATTAAGGATTTATTAGAGGGATAGTTTTGATTCGTTAAGGCGGAATGATATAGAAACCACATCGTTTCATAAATAAACCCCGATTCAGGGGTAGTCATGAAAATCACATTTTATACAAAATCTCATAAAATTCTGATGGACCTGTTTCACATGAAGAAAACTGTTTGACCTGATTTTACGTTTTTTCCCTTTTCATGTTTAGCAAACAGTTTCGCCTACAATGACATGATATTGACTTGTATATATGTACCAGGAAGTTAGCACATATACTGTACAGAAGACGAATTAATATTTTCTTCAGTTACAAAAGTTACTTAATTTACAGCATTACCGCCATTGAAAAGGTTGAGTTTATAATCGTACTTCAAATTAAAAATAATCAATTGCGTCCCGAAAAAATTCATGGCACTTTATCCTTTATGGAATGCATTACTGATTGTGCAAGCAACAAAAGTAAAATAAATTATTTCATATTATTTTTTTAGTGTTAAATAGACATATATACACACGATCAAAAATCAAGTATTGTTCAGATAATGAGTATCGTTTGTGCTCTGTCGGCGGTGGGGCATCTTTAATATTCGAGAACGTATTTTAAAATGGAAATCGCAAAATGAACATGCTGCCTATGAAAGTTGTTTTACAGTGTATCTTTATAACAGTTGATATTCTCTCAACATATAGCTGTCACTATTGAACGTAAAAGAAATAAATACGGTCGTACTACGCTAGCACGGTTAAGAGTTTCGACCTTAATGGGATCAAATTATCATGCTAAATCTGACTTTCTGATTGGCCGATATTTTTCGGCCAAACATGTAGCTCTGTGAAAAGAAATCCGACAAAGGTGCGAAAACTGAGGTTATCGTGACATTACTGACGTCACAATAGGAACATTGATGTTGTTTATTGATTTTTTTAAAATGAAATTATCCTGCGGAAAATCAATTACATCATACCCCAAAACATTTGTTATTTTTTCAACTGCGTTTAGTTTAAAAAAGAAGAAGTTTTTAAACGTTTGTGATAATCTGATAGTCGGGAATCACACAGTTGTTCCAAAACCTAAAAATTTAAAAAAAAAAACGTTGACAACAATCGTTAATTGTTTCTGGATCGAACCGTTAAAATAACAACAATATACACACCATTACAAGTATAAAGTGTACGGATATAAACTTTTTCACAACGATATTATTTTCGACTTTGATTCACATGTGTCCATAACATTTTTGAGGTTGTTAGCATTCCCGGCTTTTAGTCTATCGTGTGACATACGCAAAATTAAATCGCACGCGGAAATAAGTTTTTTTTCCTTATTATTGACAAGTGAAATCTAAATATGACCATCTGACCTGTTAAGTTAGATCATGTGCTCTTGCCCCGCCAAAACAAATTACCGTATTCGACCCAATAAGCGCCCCATCCCTATAAGCGCCCCTCCCCTTTTGAGACCCCTATTTCACTAACCTCGAATTGAACGCAGACTTAAAATTTCGCAAAATTGAGTTATAACTTACTATGTGTAATAATTCTATGAAAGATTATTCCAATCTGGTTCTATTAGCGCGTCCCTAACTTGCTTCATTTTGAAGTGACCTGTGCGCTTATTGGGTCATATACGTGATACGTCGTTGATCATATTCATTGAAGAGTAGCATTCCAAACGCCTTACATTGTTAACCATTAATGAACAGGGAACAAAAAATTATATTCTGACGAACCCATGGTGATTTGATTTATTGGTAACACTATGGGCTCCGCCACGAAACTGTAGCAACGTTAGACACAAATAAAAAACGATCATTATGTTAAACGGTTTATAGAGTGTACTGTAAACAAACCTTCTTTCGCGGTTACTAAATTTCGGGATTTTCGTTTCGAAACTTTTTTTCGCAGAGATAAAGTGCTGCTGATTTAAAATTAAATGGAAACACATTTTAATTCGTGATTCAAGATTTGTGGAAGATTTTGATTCGTGGAGACAAACTTTCACGAACTTAGCTTGATAGCGAAATTCGGGAAAATACATCGCAAGCAAAAACACGTCGGTTCACAGTATCCAGATTCGCCTGACGCTCCTGGTTTTCCTAACTTTGGTTCGAAATGATATACTCCTTCATGTTATGTAGGAAAAAAACCAGAAATACATCTTCAGAACTATTGAAATAATATCTATCATATAATGAACTCTTTTACGACGACAACAACACCACGACTCCACTATATGATATTGCTAAAATATAACTATTTGATTATGTGGTATTAGATAACAATTTTTCTTCACTTTTTATAACAAACTCATTCTTTTCTCCGTTTACCCAATTTCTCTTTTGAATATCTCCTCACATAGCATAGCAAGTCGCCGCCAGGAAATCAGTTGTGGACACAAGATACGAAACGTGTTTTTGGCAAAAGTGTATTTTGGAAATTTCCGAGAGAACAAACAATAATAGCACCAAGTTGATTTTTTTATATAAAACGAAAACATGTTTATCAACATGTATGTTTACTTTTTTACTTCAAAAGCAAGTCCCAACGGAGTCATTGACATTAAAATCGAAAAAAACGTGTTTTCACATTTGGCATTTTGTCATTATTGAACGACAAATAACAATATCTACAAAATGCTTATATAAACAAAATAGTTTAATTAATGAATGGTCTTCCAAAGCGGTAGGTTCACAGCTTACAAATGAAACATATTTTCCCTTCAGCGGGAGAGTAACGCAATTAATAGCACATAAACGAATTATCATGATTTAGTGAAAATTACCTCCCTGAGAGTGCTGAGTATCATGAAAGCGATAGCAAACTTCCTTCTTCGTATATCCATAGAATTGAATACAAACTTACTTAAAGCCAGTGCTCTTGTTCGTTTTCATGATACGGGAAAACATTCACCTCTCTGAGAGAATGAGATGTCATTTTATCTAGCGATATTGCATATCTTAAAACATAGAACATTCATGCGTAGAAAGAAAACAGATGCAAAGAACTCTATCAGCGTTAGATGAACAACTAAGGGGAAACATTCACCCTCTCCGAGAAAAAAAACCCAACGGTGTCTCTAACAGCATTCTAAGATTAATGCAAACTATGGAGGGATATTTCCTTTGTCAACCATGCGTAGAATAAAACCTAAATGAACTTGCGTATGATTCACCACTTGGGGATAATCTTTCGACCCTGTGAAAGAGTGAAATGTGAATACCCAGGCGAGACGAGGAGATTAATGCTAACAAAGAAAACGTCCTTTTCTCCATCCACGCGTAGAATCAAAACAAAACTAAGAATCTGAAAACATTCAAAACCTAGGGAAAAACAATCGCCCACTCCGAGAGAGTGAACAGTGGTTATCTCTAGCAGGTTGAGAGGATTTATGCAAACTTCCTTGTTTATTCATGCGTACAATGAAAACAGAAAAAAAATCCTCTGAAGGCGCTAGATTCACAACATACAGGGAAAAAACATCGCTCCCTCTGAAAGAGTAAACACTGGATACCTGTAGCGACATGCTGAGATTTATGCAAACATAAAAACATCCTTTTTATTTCGTATGCGTAGAATGAAAATAGGAAATAAGAACTCTAACAGCGTTAGATAAACAACTTCGGGTAAAACATTCACCCTCTCTGAGCAAAAAAAATCCAATGGTGTCTCTAGCGGCATTCTGTGATTTATGCAAACATAAGAAAACTTCCTGTTTCATCCATTAGTAAAATAAAAACAGAAAAAGAACATTTATCATTTAAGGGAACACATACCCC
The DNA here is from genome assembly GCA_004382745.1 of Argopecten irradians irradians. NCBI lineage: Eukaryota > Metazoa > Mollusca > Bivalvia > Pectinida > Pectinidae > Argopecten > Argopecten irradians. Next base: position 2,670,008 of record SAYR01003018.1, read on the forward strand.
CTCTCCAAGAGAGTAAACCAAGGGTGTCTCTAGCGGTGCACTGAGATTTATGCAATCATAGAAAGTACCTTTTTCATAAATGTGTAAAATGAAACAAAAGAACTATGGAAGCGTTTGCTTCTTACAAGGGAAACCATTCGCCTCCTGCGATAACCGAGATTATCCCTGGCGGGGTGCAGAGATTTAAAAGCAAACATAGAAATCCTCCAACGCCATCCATACATAGAAAGAGTACTCTAATTCATAACTTACAGGGAAACAGGGGATTTTTGTCTCCATCCGAGAGAGTAAACCGATATTATCTATGGCGGTATACAAAAGTAAACAAGACTTTGGTTTTATTTTCATTTTTTTCCCTTTTTATTTATTTATTTTTATTTTGCCTTACATTCACTACCTTTCCTAAATAAAAGATAACATTTCACACAAACAGCAAGAAAGTTATATTGATGACCTAAAATGAGGTTACAACACCAACGATCCATGTAATAGTTAAGGTTTATTCAGCTGTTTTGTTGTCAGGCGCAACGATAGTCAACTAACGCGCGATAATTAGGAAGACGGCGGGAAACATAAGACTACCGGTGTTATGCAAAATTAACAAATTTATTTAATGTTTTAGAAGATAGATGTAGTATTAACACGACTCAAATTATCAATCGTTTTCAAGATCCCTATTTTAAAGATTAAAAACCTTTTCGGTGTATCGCGTTACTTCAGCCAATCAGAAGCGACGTTACAAACGGCGACGCCATTTTCGCCTTATGGGCCGATAAAGTCATCTTTAAGACGATGAAAATGCTCCTCAGAAGCAAAATTGAATTATAATAAAGTAGTTCTCTGAACCGATGATCAATATTACAGGGGACATTACCAAACCTATTTCAAAGATTTTTTTCTTACTTCAACAAGAAATCACATCACGCCCGCGATGCAAATAGGATTACCCGACCTTGAATTGTTAGATTTGTTGCATTGACGCTCAGTGAAATGGAGCTTTTCTGAAATAAAACGAGCCATTGGACAAAACACGTGGGAAAAAAGTGATTAATATACCAAATATTGATTGTTTGCAGAAACAGAGCATAACTATAGCGCCCATGAAAGCTTGATTACTGTATTTGAATAAGTTCTTGGTGATAGAAAAACCATAAAAACCATTAGGATCAACCACCCAATGCGATCTTTCTTTCTAGTTTGCGGTGATGACATCCAGATATAAACTCAAGAATCGATCCTTAGGGTAAACAACTCGAGATGCTATATAAAAATCCATACAAACAGACCTGCCCTATAGTTATGTGTTTAACAACAAAATAGCCGAGACTTACAAATTCAAAATCAGTAAAATTCATCAAATCTATATCTGTTCCTATACGTATTTACGGAAATCTGAGCATTACCATTGGTAAGCGGAAATAGAGACATACCATTAGAAACGTCCCGTCAACTGCAAATCTACTGTAGCTGAAGGGAGCCGAGTGGTTAAAATGTCACAACATATATTACCACAAGCCATCCATCTCTGGGTGGCTAATTCGAATCCCATGTGCGGCATTTCCTTAGGTAGTGGCCGACGCTCGGTGTTTCCTGGTACTCCGGCTTTCCTCCACCAGCAAAACTGGCACGTCCTTAAATGAATATGACGTTAAGCTAATACATCGGTAGCCGTAGACACACAGCGGGCTTATATAATCATCACTGCATCTGCTTACTAGTAAGACCACTAGATTGCGACGTATAAAAAATAAGATTTTTTGCGTCATTTTTTGTGATTTATCTTGGTTGATATGCCACATCTGTTGCCACAAGATCCGAGATTGGCCTATATCTGCATAGCGGATTTCATTGATCAAGAACGCCTACGAGTCTTCGTCCTCTGACTGTGTCTTCCTATAAAAGAATATGTAACGTTTTCTTGTAATTTCCTGTGATTACCCTAAATACTGTATATTGCTGCTTTTATTTATTTACTTGGGACTGGAATTTACTATTTTAGCGATGAAATAAATTTCCGCAAACTGTATTGTATCCGTGTATTTAACCATGTGTAATGACATTCGTAGCAATAATAAAACAAGTCCGATAACTCTTTTATTTCCGTTCGTAAATGTTAAGCGGTATACATCGACATATTGCTTGTACTTAGTCTCAATCACAAGAACATTGTTAGGTAATTATCAGTCAGAGTTCAAATACTCGACAAAGCTTAAAATGCTTGTTCCTGTGAATTAGTCCAAAAAAACCATGTAGGGGCATTTTGATTATTTTAGTTACTAGTATCGCTGTTGCATGGAATATTTACTTACTTTCGATTTTGAAAGTATGAAATAGATGTTTCAAACGATATTCTTTGGATAATGAGAGATCAATGTTTATCCAGAACAGCAAAAGCCTTATTTCTCGTTTCAATCGGTGACAGATAATCAGGTAAGATAATCGACGATCATGTATGACCGGCGATTAGGTGGTAAAATAATCGGTGTTCAAGTAATATAATCGGTGACCAAGTAATACAATCGAAGATCAAATAAGATAATCGATGATCAGGTAAGATATGTGACCAGGTAAGATATGTGACTAGGTAAATATAAGATTATCGGTGATCAGGTAAGATAATCAGTGACCAGGTAAGATAAACAGTGATCATGTAAAATAATCGATGACCAGGTAAGATATGTGATCAGGTAAGATAACCGGTGACCAGGTAAGATCATATGTGATTGGGTAAGATAATTGCTGAGTAGATAAGATAACCGGTGACTGGGTGGAAAAACTGGTGGTGTCTTTCTAAAGTTAAAAGAATTGTACCGTACTTTCAGGTACGGCCTACTTTGTAAATTTCTCCAATTAGTTCTACATGTTACATGTGAAAAAAATTGCGCCGTTGTTATTTTCGTGATATATATGGCCTCTTGCAACATTGTTTCATATAGACACAAAATCTTAGGCGAGTGGAATTTTCGCGATAAAACGACCTTCGCGCAATAAGCGTAATTTTCTTTAGAATAACGACTGGAAAGCAGTTATGAGGGAACTGAACAAGATTGATCATGTGATCTCTAATCGGGGATATTGTAAGACTATACTTTATGAGGTTCTGGGTTCAAATTCCAATAGTATTGGTCTTTTCTCCCTCCATGATTGACAAAGATCAAATATATATTGTGCTGTGCACAATTGTCATTACTCAATTTCCAAGGGTTTTTTTTAATTGCTACACATCAAACACACCACTGACTTAACTATCCATCCAAGTACATATTTATTATTATTTACAAATTGTAATGATAAGCGAAAACTATTAGTGAATTTATGCTAGTGATTATGGTGAAGAATTCGAAAATATAAATTGTTTACGGACAATATATGACGGACGATACACGATGTCGGACAACCGGCGATAAAGATATGTCACTTGAGTCTGCGTCTCATGGGATCCAACAGCACACATTTTGAAAGCCACACACCTCTACTCTTCTAATATTTACGCCTACTATATCAATGTTTTGTAATCGTGTTCACTTTGAAGATGATTAAATCGTGATGTCAACCCTGTCTGACCTATTTCCGGAGATATGTCGAAAAAAGAAATTATTCTGTGATGTCCGAGTATTTTGCATTTTTTGTTATGATATTGCGAGAGGATTTAACCGTTCATAATCTAAGCTTGCTGAATCATGTTTCTAACTAAAATCTTAGGAAATAAGAAACTCACCCCGACCTGCATGTTTCACCAATGAAAGATAATGTACATTTGGCTAATTTATGATTTACGTTGCATAAACAACCATGAAAGTATTGACCAGGTTACGGACAGGAGAAATGTAGCATCCGGAGAAAAACAATCGACCTACAGAATCGCTACAGTGTCTTATTCAGAAAAAATAAGGCGCATGCAAAGTATACAAACAAGTTTTCAACCTAAATTATTTCCTAAACTAAAGTATATATTTTCATTCTACACATTTGCAATTATATCTCGTACACTGTTCAATTTTTTTTTTCAAATCTGTCGAAACAATGGTAACAAAATGACAAATATTGAAAGTTGTATTGAAAATATCGTGTTTTCAATGTATTTAATTTATCTATTTTTATTTAACTAATCGAAGGGAAATCACCGAAGCTGTCAAGAATCGTCAACATGTTGTGGTACTGATGTTAAAGTGCAATTACCAACTATGTTGTTTTTAAATTGGTAGTTCAAAAGTTTTGCACAGTACATGTTTCCACTGTTTATTAATCAAAAATCGAAAAAGGTAGTCTTTTTATCTTTTAAGATTAGACCCTTATCAATGTTGTTCTTGGTTATTACTTGAATGTTTGTGCCGGTGTATTACACCCTGGGGGAATTATTTGTTTTATAACATGTTGATATCGCATCTTTGATATTCAGAAACAAAACAAAAAGGTGTGTTTTTAACTGTAAAGGAAAATTGTTTACAGCACGATATTTTTTTCATTAGTTTTATAACATGCTGACATTGAATCTATGGTACGTCATATTCCGAAACAAAACAGTAAGATTTTTTTTTGCCTTGTACTTTTATCGGTATCGATAATACCGTGGAGGGTTAAAAAATTGAAAAACATATATCAAGGTAAAAAATAGTTATTCAGTTGGATTCACCTTAATTCGTAAAGTTAAGAATTTTTAGGTATTTTGGGGTTTTTTTCGCGCGTCGTAAACCTGTGTCCTGATATATAAATGGCGTTTTCAATGACTACAAAAGGATTCACGAAAATAACAACCTCCTCCCTTCCTCAAAGTAAGTTACAAGCAATGAATCACGAAATCGAACAGTTTCATTTTATATGTACAGTATGTATATTCAGTTAGGAAAAAAAAGTAAAAATATTTCAACAAGCTTGGTATCAATTTACAACACCACACAATACTCTACATAGTAACCTCTGAGGATGCTACTCTTTCGTTTTTAATATTCTTTGTCGGATAATCAACTAATAAATTCTCGAATCTTGACCTTGAAAACCAAATCACATATATTCATAAATAATACTATAAGATTTTTTAAGCATTTCTACTTTTCAAATGTTCCATCGCGACAAAGCATAAACGATATTCATCACTTGAACAAATACTGCTGTAAAATCGTTTTTATATGTGTATAATTAACACAAAGATCCATTTAATATTATTTATTTGCTTTTTCGGGACGCAATCAATAATTTCTAAAAAAAATTCTTTAATTGAAATAAGAAGCTCAAACTTTCAATGATGGCAATGGTGTAAAGTAGATAACTTTTGTAATTGAAGAAAAATATCAATTTGTCTGCTCCTGTTTTTGATGCAGAAAAAATACCATTTGTCGGCGGTGATGAAGCATCTTAATTGTATGAATAGAATTATACCTCGAAGAAATAGGGCGGATGTTGAAAGATTTTATGACGTAAGCGATTATGTCAATATGTCATTATGTACTTTTAGAAGAGGATCTTTGACAGTTTTGTAAATGTAGGAGGATTGAAAAGGTAATTAATAAATGAAACTGTTGTTTCCAGACTACCGTGAGATGGGTGGGTAGCGATTAATGCACTCCCACCGTGTCTAGGACTAAAGTGCCAGCGCATAGCAAATCACAGCAAAAATGTAATAGGCTGTAATACATGTAAGTCCCGAGTGATAATCATATTTTTGTGAGCTCTCCTTTTCAATATTCAATGTTACTGTCATCCTACGTTTTTGTATTCCAGATTTACATATTACATAGGGATTTAATGCATTTTTCTAATTTTCATATCGGCTATGAATAGCAGAAGCTATCTACATATCCCGAAGAGCGCGCTAGCGCTCCCTAGGAAGATATGTTGATAGTTTCTGCTATTCATAGCCGATATGAAAATTAGAAAAATACATTCGGTCCATATATTTACATTAGAATAATTTATGAAAATAAAAATTATTGAAATGTTTTTATATTATATTTGAAATTATGGCACCCTTATACAACGAAAAACGAAATTAATGGAACAGCTGGATGACGACGTCGTTTCACAACGTCGCGTTTTCAAGCTTCCTTTTTTTGCAAATGACAAACGATAAACAGGAAATATAGTTAAAATAAGATTTGATTTACTTGTTACAGTAAACATTAGTTGATTCTATTTCAAGAAACAACACATTAGATATTATAAATTAGAATATTGTGGGGACTATTTGTTATTGATATGAAACTGGCGTATTGTTTGAAATCAGCTGATCGATGCACGAAAATCGTTGTATTCATAGTGTATTCATAGTGTTTTCATAGGCAAATGTTTGTTTTCGTTAAATGGTTGATTTATATAGTGACGAATCACTCAGAATGGAAATATAAAGGTACCAGCCCTTGCGGATATATGTATTGAGTGAGAGGTCATGTTTTTTCGAGTGTAGCGCCCTGATTTTCACTCACAAAACAATGACGTCACAGTAGATACCCACAAGGGAGATAACTCTGTGATATGCAAAGGCATTAACGACGTCTCAGCAAAAGGGCACGTGGTCAAATTATAAACGGAAATGATCAAAATGATTTTATATCTCAAATTGAAATGTGTGTTTCATCACCATTTTCCATCACACCAAATTTGTTAAATAACAGACGAAGGACTGTCTGCGCCTGATTCCAGAGAATTCAAATCCAGATGATGGATATGACCTTTAGTACGACCCGATGCAGGCAACTGTATATCTATTCGGTGTGTGATATACGATAATGTGTAAATTGTTAATCTCCAGATGAGACAAATACAGAAATAGACCCAAATTCATCAATGTCTGAGTCCATGAAGCGCAGGTGGTCTATAAGCGCGATATATCCGTTCTCTTACACCGTTTGTGGGCCTAATCGAAGTGTGCAATATCGAGTTCCGGCATGTATTAAATGGTAATGACCTGATAAAACCGCTGAACTCAAATGCATTTAGGCCCATTCCTAGTTGTTAATGATGTCTCAAAGCCTTAAAATAACATTTTAAAGAAGGTACATATGTACTTGATGTTCTTGTTTGTGAATAACAAAAAGGATATTCATAAAGGGAAGGTTTATTGGAGAATACACCAGATTATTCGCAGATTTATAAGAATACAATGAAAAAGAAAATAATAAGAATATTGGTTAGGTTATTTTCGCATATTTTGAGAAAGTATTAGATTCTTTAGAAAAGAACTTTATTTTTGAAACGCTACGCTTTCAAAACTTTGACCCGTCCATCATCAGATGGATTGAAACCTTTTTATAACAATAATACCTGTTGTGTTGCGAATGATGATAATTGTTCTGATCTCCTTTTTGATAAAACGAGGTGTCAGACAAGGTGACCCCATTATTCTTTCTATTTCATTTTGTTTGTCGAATTATTATGTAAGGTAGTGAAATAGCTGTGTACCCATTTATTTGGATTGGGACATGTATTGAAGTATCTTATGTTGTAACATTACATATGATTGAATAAAAGCATATATGAGTAATCACATTTTAGTGCAGGCGCTTTTATAGTTATTCTAATAAACTTTTGTGGGGATGTATCACCAAATATAAAAATTTATTGATTGATGAGTTAATTAATTAATTCATTTGTAATATAGGATAAATCATATACTTGACTACTCACCAGTCTCACTATACTGTCCATCTGATCATATGATATTGATAATATTTTCTTATGAATATACATGAATGGTGATTTGTACAATGGGATAGATGATATTTAAGTACTCACCAGTCTCAATCGACTACCAAAAAGATTTTCGATGACTTTCAATATGCAGGGCTACTGCAATTAATTTACTTTCCATGTTGGTATACTTATTTCCTGACATTTATTTAAGGAATGTACCTTAACTGTGCCATATCAAACCCGCCCTGTTAGTAACCTACAAGTCTACAGTCAATCCTTTAATAATAGACAGAAGCGAACACACGAAAATCCAGGATGATGTGTACTCTTTACGATCGATGATGGAGAAATCTAAATCGTTGTCCCCCAATCTACATTTATTTAAGGTGTTGACTGCCAATGACAGACAACCGCTGCCTGGAACCAATTAAATAGACGTAACGTCTACACAGAAATGCCGTATGGACGGGACTTGAAGACGGATTACCACTAGATTACATCACGTTACAAAAGGGATGTCTACATTTCACAACTTTAACTCATTCTGTTATGTTAACCTTGTTTCTATACCGAACTCGACCATCGATCGCCGCGCCTGAGTTTAGCAGAGTTTCAATATAGACTACTGTTTGTCTTATTTACGCATTAAGTACGGACTTTATGTCAGAGACATAAATCTATCCGACACTTTTAGGCAACGTGACTGTTTTAAATAAAACCACATTAAAACTAGAAATGTATTTTACCAATCGCTTATACAATAAGATGCCGTTATCATTTTCCCATTTGCACGAGAACGCTGGTTATAGATCTATTTAAGATGTTGTTTGGTTATCCAAGTGCTGTGCGACGTCAAATGAGCGGATGTCACCAGGGTTGCTGTAGTCAAATAATTTCTTAGTAATTACCGTGCACTTTATTTAGCGGTTGGAAATTTCTGTGCAATTTAAACATGTTTCACAACGTCATGTTAAAGATTTTTGTCTAAAGTGCAGATATTATACTCTAATTTGATATTAGATCCCCTTGCTCTAAATGAAGTACTTTTTGTCATCCTTTTTTATTTTCATTTTTTTTTAATTTTATTCGTTGTTGATGTTGTTGGTGTGGTTTTTTGTTTTTGTTGTTTTTGTTGCTGTTGCTGTTGCTGTTGTTTTCTTCCTTATGCTAATGGCTTATTTTTCAAGAACGTTCACAGTTTGGTTGCAGAGGAAGGACGTCGACCTGCGGCTTGACTCTGGTACATGCCGCACGTTGGAACTTGTGTTCTAAGGTTGGGCGATAATTAGTAAACACGCTTAAAGGTCATTAATTAAATTTAAGCTATCCAAATGTTATTATTCTATAATTTGATTGGTTAGTTAATTAGATTTAAAGATGTCCTCGCATTGCAAGGCGTGTGTGATATGCTGCGTGTTTTGGGAGACTGTGCATGCAATTTATTCGTGTAATTTTGTAAATAGTATTTGTGATCCTTTTATAGTGTCATATTACTGCAGCATGCTACCGGAGACACAGAAGTTAAAAAAGTATTATAAAATAGAGTCAAAGGTTAGTAACTTCCAAAGCTGTTAAAGAAATTCGTATCACAAGTATTCATTAAACCCCTTGTATTTAACTGATATTGGAATATCTATCATCATTGCAATCTTAAATTTATGTTTCCTTTCAAAAATCCTATCATGTAACTCTACACTCTTATATTGATCAACGTGTTGTTTTGTTTTTTTTTTGTTTTTTTTTTTTAATTTCTTTTTCAAGTGCAATAGACCAAGATATATATAGCTGAAAACTTTCATTCATATCTACTTTCAATATCACTATCACACTCATTTTCAAACTCAAACTCATATTATCATCACCCTCCTCTTCATCATCACCATCATCATCATTATTCATCATTATCATCATCATCATCATCCTCATCATCATCATCATCATCATATCACGATCATCATCATCTTGAATCATCAATATATCACCATTATGATGATGTTAATGTGTTTTCTTTACTGTCTACCAAATATCAATGGGGACAACCTACGTCACCGGAAGTAAAATCGGACACACAAAAACAATGAAAAAACGCCCGCTTCAAAATGAAAATCGGCTTAAATTATGACATAAAAGCAATGCATCTTCTAAACCTATCGTGCGTCAAAGACAGTGTATTGTTAGAGATTCTATGAAGCTATTAAATATCGTCAAACTAGCTCAGATAATGCAAACACCTCGACACAAGATTTTTCGACTGCAGGGATATCGGTCACATTTTATTCAATAAAACGTTAAAAGTTGTAAATAAATAAATTTTGCTGTCACAAAATCGTCCCGTTTACTAATATGTAATATATGACTGTTGAAAGAAAATATTTCATATCTGCTAGTCGAGAAACATAGACGTTGCTTAATTAGAAATTATGAAAGTGATATCGCTCACATTTAGAACTTTAGGGGTAACGGTCACATCCAAAGTTACGAAAACTGAATATTAGAGCATTGTACATGTAGTCGTTATTTACGCATTCATGCAACTTCAATGGATACCCCGTCGAAATACTTTTATTGAATTGATCTTTTTAACCCACCATCAGCAAATGGTTGGCGAGCTATAAAAATAGCCTTCCCCCATTGCTCATCATCCGTCCGTCTTTTATTTCTGTTATTTCTCTGAAAGTACTGGAGGGGTTTCATATGTAGATCCAGTTATGAATAACATATTTCGGAATCAATCCGAAATTGATTTATTTCGATACCGCTACATGTATTTGCCAGAGAGTATATTAAGGATCTTAATATTTAATGAACCTTTCTGGAATTTTATAAGTACTACATGTATCTCTCTCTTAATTTACTCTTGTTGTGCATAATGCACCAATGGGAAAACGCGATAGTCGACAACTTGAAGTTCGTTACCATGTAGACATACAATTATCAGATATTTTGTTCGATACAGATATTTTGATAATCATTTTTAACATAGGATTGTAGTTATTAATGCTCATTTTTGAGACAGATAAGATTACAAAATAATGAATATTTGGCTTTCTTGAAATTATTTGACTACCACGGTGCTTTATAGCATTCATATATTTACTTTTTCACTGCAACCCTAATATGTATACTTACCAAGCGCATTTGACATTCAGGGGTGCATGATCCGCTTATTTTTATGTAATGTCATAATTTTTGTGCCACCGATCACAGAAAATGACTGTTTCGTCCTTGACGATATTGATTTTTTTCTTTATAGATACAAATATCTTGGGATGTTATCATAGAAGTGTTATCAAATGAAAATATATTCATTAAATTGCATTCAGTTGACAATTAGGGGAGTATGAATGCCAACTGGACATCTGTTAATTCAACATGAAGCGCTAAAGATATTGGACCAACATGTTAAATTGACCGATTTGTAAATCCAATGGTAAACGTCACGATATCTCTTGGCCATCTTGTTATCAACTGATTTGCTTTTATAATTTGTTTGCATATGATCATTTGTGCTATTGTTGTTAAGATATATTTTAAGTACCTTTTCAATCGTTATTGTGTGTTAAATCTGTGGAGAAATAATTAGTGAACTGACATGTAGAACTGTACTAACGCTATCAGCTAAAAACCCTCAGTGATCCTGTGTATCATGTATTCACGTATTTTTGTAGCTTATAGATCATAGTGCTTTTCCTTTTGTTAACATCGGATGCCTTTACATCTTTAAGTTTAATGTAGTTTCTTGTATATTGTCACTGCGAAATTTTTAAATTATAATTACTTTAACACAGAAACGTACTTCAAAATAGTACAATGGTACTCCATGGAGATGTTATTTGTCTGCTTGTTAAGGGTTACCTCAGTTCTACTTTGCTTCAGCAAACATACATTCCATGCAAAACCAATGCAAGAACAAAGGGTGTGTACAAATACATGTATAGACAATGTACCTGTGAACGACATCCTTTTTAAAAACAACAAAACACCAACTAGGTTATACAGGTATGTCACTTTTGTAGCGGATAAAATGAACGATAGCTACTACTTGAAATATAAGGTAATTTATATCAGTAAATAACAGTAAAGTTAAACAAATTACATTTGACATATTTTCGGTGAATAAAATGTGACCAATAGCCACGCTGTGGAAAGAAAAGACGGACGGATGACGAGCAATAGACGAAAAGCGATTTCAATAGCTCGTTAACCATTTCCTGATAGGGGGTTAAAAAGTCGTCTTTCAAGATCAGATAAATTTAATAAAAGTATTTTGGCGTCTTATCCACAGTTTTCGTAACTTTGGATGTGACCGTTACCCCTAAAGTTCTAAATGTGACCGATATCACTTTCATAATTTCTAATTAAGCACCGTATATGATTCTCCACTAGCAATATAATGAATGAAATATTTTCTTCCAAAAGTCATATATTACATATTAGTAAACGGGACAGTTTTGTGGCAGCAAAATTCATTTATTTGCAATTTATAACGTTTTAGTGAATAAAATGTGACCGATATCCCTGCTGACGAAAAATATTTTGTCGAGGTATTTGCATAATCTGAACTAGTTTGACGATATTTAATAGCTTCATAGAATCTTTAACAATACACTGTCTTTGACGCATGATAGGTTTAGAAAATGCATTGCTTTCATGTCTTAATTTCAGCCGATTTTCATCTTGAAGCGGTTGTTTTTTCATAGTTTTTGTGTGCCCGATATCACTTCCGGTGACGTAGGTTGTCCCCATTGAAATATGGGGTACTATCGTTACGTCTGACTTAAAACGAAAATTGATTTATCAGAAAAGTCCAAGAGAGCACAGCTTGGATATCGATCTGTTCCATGGAAATTGACACACAGTGTAATCACACCTCAGAGCACGGTCGTAATTTACTTAATTGATCAGTATAATTGATCTCTTGATTTTTTTATTTCCATTTACGGTTTTGGCAAATCAAATTTGCAAGAACATGACACAACATTTCAAAAGTTATGAGCCTCGCATGGCTTGAATTTTGGCAAGCAATACATACGCACGTGTGAACCACAGGGATCTGAGAATTAGTTACAGATTATATAATTATGGACCCGCCAGAGTGTCATGAGACCATTTTAAACGTTTTAGAGGCATAGATCACTCTAGATTTTGGAAAATCGGCTAATTAAAATTCATAGTGTCTGTTCCCGATAAAATATGCATAGGGTTATGCTTGTGCAAATGGGGCTTAAATCGTCTTAGTGACGGCGCCTTGTATAGATGTGTATGATGATTTTGAAAGGAAAATGATCGCTCTTTCCAACGGTAGTAACCGGTTTTTTTGACGATGTACTAGAGATGTGTTTTTATAGCCGCTAAAGTAAAGCGGGTTAGAAATTGCGAGTCTGTGAGCTTTCCATCCTTCTCGAATATATTATCATATAGAGCATGATTTTTACTGGGTTTTTTATCATTTACAAATGGTTTTAGGGCACTCTGGTGGGTCCATGATTATATAATCTGTAACTAATTCTCATATCCCTGTGGTTGGAACCGAATCGTAATCTTTCTTTCAATAAGCAGGACAATTCATACAAAAGAAATCACACGATTTGCATACCTAATCATATAGTCTTTTTGAGTGATACTCAATTTTTGTTTCAAAATGTTTAACCAATATCCTTTACAGAGACAACGATGATACATAAGACAGCTGAACAAGAAAGTGATACTTATATTTCTCGAAATCATTAATTGTGTATACTGTAATGTAAGCTTCAATTCCTGTGTGACCGATATCAACAAAGTTTTCGTTACAAATTGCGTGACCCATATCTCCAGACTAATTAGCGATATTTTTATGTATTTGTTTGAAGATGATATTGATAATCTCTTCCTGTTAGATCCTTATCAATCCTTGATATCGATATCTACACTTTTCAGAGATATGATTTGAAATTATGATCTAAGATTAATAAATATACTCTCAATGATGACGATCTGACCGAAACTATCGAGATTTCCTCGGCAATACAGATACTGTACAGCGATTTAAATTCACGGTGTCAATATTTCGCGGTTTTTTTTTGCGGAGATTCAATGGCGCGGTTCACTGATTCCTAGAATTCCTATTTTCATAACTCCTGTAATTTTGCGCCTACACCTGAAACTCCCGAAAAAGAACACAAATCTATAATCTCCCGTAAAATGTACTGTAAAGCTGCAGGGAAATTCCCACTATCAGATCCTGTGTATCATGTATAAGTTATCAACGCGACTCTACAACGTGTACTCTACTCTCTTTACTTGTAGCTTATAGATCATGAGCTTTTCCTTTTGTTAACATCGGATTGCCTTAGCATTTCTGTGAGGACGACGAGAACTCATATTTTGATACTCATTTTTAACATAGGATTGTAGTTATTGATGCTCATTTTTGAGACAGATAAGATTACAAAATAATGAATATTTGGCTTTCTTGAAATTATTTGACTACCATGGTGCTTTATAGCATTCATGTACATATATTTACTTTTTCACTGCAACTCTAATATGTATACTTACCAAGCGCATTTGACATTCAGAGGTGCATGATCTGCTATCCGCTTATTTTTATGTAATGTCATAATTTCTGTGCCACCGATCACAGAAAATGACTGTTTCGTTCTTGTCGATATTGATTTTTTTTCTTTATAGATACAACTATCTTGGGATGTTATCATACAAGTGTTATCAAATGAAAATATATTCATTAAATTGCATTCAGTTGACAATAAGGGGAGAATGAATGCCAACTGGACATCTGTTAATTCAACATGAAGCGCTAAAGATATTGGACCAACATGTTAAATTGACCGATTTGTAAATCCAATAGTAAACGTCACGATATCTCTTGGCCATCTTGTTATCAACTGATTTGCTTTTATAATTTGTTTGCATATGATCTTTTGTGCTACTGTTGTAAAGATATATTTTAAGTACCTTTCCAATCGTTATTGTGTGTTAAATCTGTGGAGAAATTATTAGTGAACTGACATGTAGAACTGTACTAACGCTATCAGCTAAAAACCCTCAGTGACAAAAATATTTTGTCGAGGTATTTGCATAATCTGAGCTAGTTTGACGATATTTAATAGCTTCATAGAATCTTTAACAATACACTGTCTTTGACGAATGATAGGTTTTGAAAATGCATTGCTTTCATGTCTTAATTTCAGCCGATTTTCATCTTGAAGCGGGCGTTTTTTCATTGTTTTTGTGTGCCCGATATCACTTCCGGTGACGTAGGTTGCCCCCATTGAAATATGGGGTACTATCGTTACGTCTGACTTAAAACGAAACTTGATTTATCAGAAAAGTCCAAGAGAGCACAGCTTGGATATCGATCTGCTCCATGGAAATTGACACACAGTGTAATCACACCTCAGAGCACGGTCGTAATCTACTTAATTGATCAGGATAATTGATCTATTGATTTTTTTAGTTCCATTTACGGTTTTGGCAAATCAAATTTGCAAGAACATGACACAACATTGTCCAAAGTTATGAGCCTCGCATGGCTTGAATTTTGGCAAGCAATACATACGCACGTTTGAACCACGGGGATCTGAGAATTAGTTACAGATTATATAATTATGGACCCGCCAGAGTGTCATGAGACCATTTTAAACGTTTTAGAGGCATAGATCAATCTAGATTTTGGAAAATCGGCTAATTAATATTTCATAGTGTCTGTTCCCGATAAAATATGCATAGGGTTATGCTTGTGCAAATGGGGCTTAAATCGTCTTAGTGACGCCACTTTGTATAGATGTTGGATGATTTTGAAAGGAAAATGATCGCTCTTTCAAACGGTAGTAACCGGGTTTTTTTGGCGATGTACTAGAGATGTGTTTTTATAGCCGCTAAAGTAAAGCGGGTTAGAAATTGCGAGTCTGTGAGCTTTCCACCCTTCTCGAATATATTATCATATAGAGCATGATTTTTACTGGGTTTTTATCATTTACAAATGGTTTTAGGGCACTCTGGTGGGTCCATGATTATATAATCTGTAACTAATTCTCATATCCCTGTGGTTGGAACCGAATCGTAATTTTTCTTTCAATAAGCAGGACAATTCATACAAAAGAAATCACACGATTTGCATACCTAATCATATAGTCTTTTTGAGTGATACTCAATTTTTGTTTCAAAATGTTTAACCAATATCCTTTACAGAGACAACGATGATACATAAGACAGCTGAACAAGAAAGTGATACTTATATTTCTCGAAATCATTAATTGTGTATACTGTAATGTAAGCTTCAATTCCTGTGTGACCGATATCAACAAAGTTTTCGTTACAAATTGCGTGACCCATATCTCCAGACTAATTAGCGATATTTTTATGTATTTGTTTGAAGATGATATTGATAATTTCTTCCTGTTAGATCCTTATCGATCCTTGATATCGATATCTACACTTTTCAGAGATATGATTTGAAATTATGATCTAAAATTAATAAGTATACTCTCGACGATGACGATCTGACCGATATTAACACAAAAGCTTATAAAAGTGAAAAATATCGAGATTTCCTCGGCAATACAGATACTGTACATCGATTTAAATTCACGGTGTCAATATTTCTCGGGTTTTTTTTTTGCGGAGATTCAATGGCGCGGTTCACTGATTCCTAGAATTCCTTTTTTCATTTCTCCTGTAATTTTGCGCCTGGAACTCCCGAAAAAGAACATAAATCTATAATCTCCCGTAAAATGTACTGTGAAGCTGCAGGGAAATTCCTCAAAAACCGTGACCAATATCACTTCCGGTGACGTCGATCGGGCATTTCACCAGGCAAAGGATCGTCCATAAACCATAATATTCTATAAAACGTCGGCCAACAGAGCAATATGCAATGGACTGCAATGAAGATTCTGTTCTATTTTCATCCCTAAACTACCCATTACTTGTCATGTGAGTAATTCTATGAGCCTCACTGTTCTGTTTTCCTTCCTTTTCTGATCCTTTAAAGAAATATAGTGAATGGAAATTTTATAGGCCGCTCTGAGTTTTTGGGAAAAGAAACCTCACATCGTCAATGTTTTAGTTTGAAAATGTTTTATTTGTTGCCATGAAAATTTACATCACCAGAGAACAGAGGCGTTTAATTTGGTTTCACAACTTATTGTTTAACAACTTCTTAACAGCTGAAATAATTTATAAGGAAGGTCTCTTATAAGAATAATAGCATCTTCCTAACAGCTAAGATAATTGATAACGCGCTCCTTGTACATGCATAAGAATAATAACATTTTTGTATCATACCAATTCTAATAACATTTTCGTTACAACTAAGATCATTTATAAAGACACTCCCTACCAACTTTGTTTGCTAAGGGTATTTAGTACGATAGCCTCCTCGACGTTGCCCCCTAGCTTACATATACAAATAATAACATCTGAGGTCATTTATAAGACCGACCTCCTCTATACATGCGACCTAAATAACGATATGATAACCGTTAGTGTTTTTCTGACAGATTATAAGGGTGCAGCCCTTCGTGCCCGACGGGCACGAAGTGCGAAGCACTTCTAAGGTAACAGATACACGAAAATATTTGAAAAAACACAATCTTTAAAATTCAATCCTACACACTGACAGTTTCAGTTTGCGGCCGCCATTTTTTCATACATATGGGGAGGTTGTGTGTTGCTCCGGTACTGCTCTCCCCGGTAAATATATATTTTACTAATGTAAATGCATAACAGGGGTAATAAAACATTTTTTTATCATTTTTTTACATATTGATAATAACACTTTGAAAATTGAAAGCTATAGAATGCAATCAAATTATCCACCAAGGCGAATATGATCACAAGGAATCATGACGTCACATAACGTCAACAAATGGCGCGAAATCATAGGATTCGCATACGCGGCACTCTGGGCCTTGAATGGACACAGATAAAATCCGAATCTTTGAGTTTATGCTAGACAATTATTACATCATATACTTCTGTAGTTTAAAGTGTGTCCTTTTGTTTCTAAATTATGTCTTCTACATGAAATAGAAAATAAAATAAACAAGTAGAGCTTCGCACTTCCTACGCCGTGCATGATTCATATCAACACATCAGGCTGCGCCCTTTAACGGCCTTACCTTCAGTCATAATATTTAAACATGTATGTAATTGGTTGATAATGTTAAACATCCTGTTCACAGCTATAGATCATCTATGAGGACTTTTTTAATGTATTTTTCATTCATGTTTATCCAAAAATATACATAACACAGCATATACAGAAGATACATGAAAGTCAAGTACAATAGAAGTTACATTTGAAGAGTTATTTCAAATTGCATATTTCAAGGTACGTATTTACAAGTATCTTATTAACATTTAAGGATTAACTTGAATAGATTTTTTTATGTTATGGAGATATAACACAAAAATCGGAGTGTACTCTAAATAAACCGCGAAGCGGTTTATGGTGAGTGTACACTCAGATTTTTGTGTTACATCTCCATAACATAAAAAATATATTCAAGTTAATCCTTATAATTCAATTTGAAAAGATAATCTCTTCAATATTCAAAATTCATTTTGGGACTCTTTTGTCTATGAAATCATTACGCCGTCATCGCAGCCAATCAGAAGCAACGTTATAAACGGCGACGCCATTTTTTCCTTTATGGGCTGATAAAGTAAATTTTTAAGCCAATGAAAATGCTCGTAACAAGCAAAATTGAATTATAACAAAATACACGCATATATTACCACTCACATAAAAAAAATCTGTCCGAGTTATTTCCCTTCTTACAGATGTAAATGTATTGTTTTAGTAAGTGTATTATCTTGTTTACCGAAAATTAAAAAAAAAACTATTTTTTTTCCAAATTTAAGACCTAAATTATTAGTAATTATAGAAATCCTAATAGTTCAATCAAATTTGATACATTTTCACAACCCCAAAATATATGAGTGATTGTTTCTGGATATGTTTTACATGTAGCATTAAAAGGGTGTTTATAAATATTTCCCCATCCATCTCGATCAATTTCAAAATTTTGATTCCATTTATTTTGAGCAGTAGGTTTAACTTCATTTTTAATTAGAACAGTATATACATTTTGAACATTTTTTTTACAACTTGAAATTAATTTGAGGTTTATTGCCATGAGGACTTATCTAATGTGATCTGGCACGTGTGTGATGTGGGCGAGTGTTGGATGAATCCTTCGTGGAAAGTCATTGTTTTGAAGGCACCAACCACAGCTGGAGAGCATGGAAGTAAAACGATTAACGACCTTACTAGTGTACTACATATTGAGCGATACTTAGGAGCAACAACGTGAGACAGGATACATTTCTGTCCTTGCAAGCATCTTTGCTAGTCAAAGGTATTCAGATCTATATACTCTCCCTGAAACATCGAGGTATATCGTACAGAATACCTTTGGTTAGTGAAGTTATTAGAAGGGTTCAAACTTTCAATTTCAAGTTAAAACGTTCAGTATCAAAGTGGACACGGAGAAAATCAAAATGGTCATTTAAGAATATATCATAATGGTGTCTATAAACTATCATAAAAACTCCTGCTACGTTCAAGATTTAATATTTGCATAGAATCTATTCCATTGAAATCGTCGTGTTCTTAAAATCTGCAGCCCTTATTTAAATGTGCTCATGAAAGTTTTCAGAAGCTTTCGTAAAGCAACAGATAGTTGTAATATATTATTTACAATGATTCTGCCAAAGTTTAGAATTCTTATGTTAACCAGGTCGATTAGTCGTGTGTCCATTCTCAGAGATTGTGTAAGACTTCCATAATGCAGCATGACTCGACAGCAACACCGAGAACGTGAAGGCATGAGTGTACTTGTTGATAAGAAACCCACTGATGTCTCCGCGTATATAGAAACTAAATGGTAATAAATCTCATGTTTACAATACTAAAATCGTATAATGTAAATGATTTCCTCCGATACCTACGGGTGTAATTCTAGTTTATCCTGTGTATCACAGTCATGTTGTTCGTGGCTGTATTACAGCACTGCGTCAACAAACTCTGTTGGTTTAGCTATATAAGTTGCAGTGGCTTGCTTTCGTTGATCTTATTTCAAACAAACTAGATAACATAAATGTTAAATGTGCAATAAAACGTCAAGGCATGAAAGGAAATCATCACAAAATGTTGTAAAACCCTCGGAACGTCTCGGGTTTCACAACATTTTATGACCCTCAGGTAGAATATAGATCTTTCATATCCACATATGAAAGAGTTTGATAATATTAAATCTGGTCTAAAATTACAGTCAACGAATACAGATTTCGGTTTTGTTCATGTTATAAATATTATTAGATTGTTATTACTTAAGAAGAATACCATTTATCGAGAGGTTTAAGCATCGTGAATCCCCTGAAATACTGTGCCCATCGTTATAATTAAACAAAAAACTGTAAATGGCATTGAAACTATGGAAACCATGATGTTGGTTTGAGGATGGACACTGCTTAACAGTTTTCGTGAAATAAAAAAAAACAACCATTATTAGCCTTAAGGCACGTAATGTGATATCATACCCATCGAATTCCGGAAGAGCATCGATCTTTAAAATCTTCATTTTCATAATTAGTGAAATATCGCCCATAAAACAAATTAAAGCCATGATTGAACGGGTGACATTTTTAAATGCTCTTAAATTTTGATTACAGGAAATAGTCTGGTGATTCTATTAGATTTTACGTCACATCGAACGGCTTGATTCTGTTCGAAAACGCTTTGTTATTTTCAGTAAATTTCCTCCCAGCTACAAGGGATCGATCACATTTCGCTACCATTCTGTTTCAGTAGTTTCCAATATCAAAAAGAGACACAACAAGAATATACCACAGCCTCCCAAAATATAGACATTCACAAACACATAGCATACAGGGTGTCCTTTTGACCATAAGTGTTAATTGGAAGTTAATTCTGATAAGTCGAACCAACAACACAAAAACCAAAATCATGATTAAGTATATTTGTATTCTTTTATTTATACTATCATTATTTCTTTTTTTCATTTATCTAATTATTTCAACATAAGCTTATTTTTGTTATTTGCCATTCCACCTATACATATATGTAGAAAGATTGTTCAAGCCCACTTTTCGACGTCTATAGATTGTTCATTAAATGAATCGGATTTTGTCAAAGTCAGCAACATTACGTAAGAATAATGCAGTTGACTGCCAATTGACAGATCGCCAGCTGTCCATCAATCTGTCCGGGTTACTTACATTGCACTTGGTATTGTGTATGCTTCAATAGGTACATGACAATCGGCAAGTATCGTATCCTTGATCATGTTCTCTATACCGAATCATTTTGTCTCTTAAAAGGGACCTTTGTTGTTTTCTTTTGTATATTGATATACGCATTTGTTTACTATCCTTAAAATGAGCCATTTAAAAAATTATGCTCATTATTTTAGAATAAGAATATCGATAATACTAGCACATCAATAAAACGGGGGATATGAAAGTGACTCGTTTTAAGAGACAGATGATTCAGTCTATGAGTTATTGTGGAAAAATGATAAAATATATAATTCTTAAGTGATATCGCAAAAGAAAATCATGTTCAGTAGATTGGTGTGGTGTATCATTTTAACGTTCTATTAACATCCAGGGTCATGTAAGGACGGCCTTCCATGTATGTGGTGTGTTGATACGAGGTACGTGTTTTGGGAGACTGTGGTATGTTCGTGTTGTGTCTTCTTGTTTAGTGAAATCACTGATGCATGTCGCCGAAGACACCAAGCAGGCAAGCACCACATCCCACTCGGTAGAACACAATGTCTCTGCAATATGTTGTAAATCTAAAGCAAAATATTGCATAACACAACACTTGAAGTAAATATGAAAGCTGAGAAAATGTATGGATATGATTTTTTCTTGAAAAAATATTTTATTGTAACTGCTTCTACAATACTAATATGCTCGCTGCTGATAATAATTCAAAATGTCTCGTGTGTAACTAAACTACCGTTTCTTACAACACTGATTGTATTTTCATTATAAAGGTACCAGGTTTTTTTGTTTCATTAACGTCCTTTTTGTTAACAGTCATGGTCATGTAAGGACGGTCTCCCATGTATGCAGTGTGTTGCGTGTGTGTTGCGTGTTTCGCGAGACTGTGGTTTGTTTGTTTTTTTTGCGTAGTGGCTTCTTGTAATAGAGAATTTCTTGGTATCTCACTGAAGCAAGCCGCCGAAAACACCGAACAAACACATCCCATTGGTCACATTATACTGACAACGGGCAAACCGGTCGTCCCCATTCCCTTCATACTGGACACTCCGCAGGAGCAAAAATTACCACTTTGTGTCACTGTGAAAGAACAGAACCCATAGCCGTCCTCATAAGGGCGAGCGCTCAACTGAAGGCCAAAAGGAGGTAGGATAATATCCTAAGTTTAGTCGCCTTTTACCATCATAACTTCAAAAGTACCTAAAGAGTCAAAACAGACTACATATTACGCATTCTGGAGTAGGAAAAGGAGGGGAGCTTACTAACATTTTTATTATAGGACAGCCACATAAATGTTCACTCCATAAGCATTATAAACTACACGCCGTAACTACAAATATCAGATAATCTAGCTTTGTTGTAGTGTAGCATATACGTAGTACGATTAACCCTGGGTCTCCGACGAGGGGGTTGCATATCTTTTGACGGGTATATTAAAATGAACGGCTTCACTATTGTGTAATAGTAGTGTAAGCTAGTACGGCTTCTTTATGTTTTCGTAAATAGGTCACGTTCTCAAATAAGATCAGTGACGTAGTACTTGTTTGAAACTTACAGGAAGGGTGTAGGCGGGGATTGATTTACAAAGCCTTTATTCTCGAAAGCAACATTTCTCAGTTTCGGCAGGTGATTTCGGTATGAGTCAGAGTTTGCTGAAGGTATTGGACTTAATCTAATATTTTTGTTTGTAGTCCCAAGGGTACTGACTGTGTCTGACCAGTCAGAAATTTGTTTGTTATTTTATTTTTCAATTCTTTTTTTAAACTTTTGTTTATTTTTTTTTTATTATTGTTTGGTTTTGTTATTTTTTGGTTTTTTGTCCTTTTATCCTGATTTTTTTTTTCTTTTTTTTGTAATATTTGTTTTTTGTTGACACTAACTATTGAATCAAAGAATGCTCGTTTTATCGTACAGCTATATAGCTACTTGTTATATATTTGACTGTAAAAACCAATCAAATCTGAAGTTATTGCCATTTCTATGCGAGGTTACGTAATGCCTACATCCGTTTCTGTACAGTACTTCACTTTAAATATAAATGTTCGTTCATTAAGAGATTACAGATTTCCCTTACATACAATGTTAATGACTAGAACTATCAAGATAAATCGTGCCATAGACCTGTTCAAAATTAAGACACCATGTCACGAATAAGACAAGTGATATTTCAAACATACTTCATAAATAGTTTTCAAGGAGGGAAGACGAACTCAAGAGGCAAGCACACTTCTATATAAGGAAATTTGCTTCCGTGTACGAGATTTGCAATGGAGTCTTATTGCGCATTTTCCGTTAAAGTACACAGAGGCTTTAAATCATTAGCTAATTGCCGATTTTCTCTAACCGTATGGAAATCGACAAGACATAAGAATGATTTGATTATCTATTTGTTGTCGTCTGCTCTTCTTCATACCACCAACTTTCTCTTTAAGTGTAATTGAAGAGGCAGTTTGTTTTGTTGCCGTCGTTGCTAATTAACTGGACGGGATACAAAGTGTTGTCTTGTTTTGTTCTGTGCAGTTTTTGTGTGGATGTACGTAATATGCATTGTAGCAAGAGTACACATTACATCGTAGGTTTACATGTGAACAACTATTTATTTTTCAAGACCGCGAAGCGGTTTATGGTGAGAGTACACTCAGATTTTTGTGTTATATTTCCATAACATAAAAAATCTATTCAAATTAATCTTTATAATTCAAATTACTAAAGATGATCTCTTCAATACTCAAAATTCATTTTGGGACTCTTTTGTCTATGAAATCATTACGCCGTCATCTCAGCCAATCAGAAGCAGCGTCACAAACGGCGACGCCATTTTTTCCTTTATGGGCTGATAAAGTAAATTTTTAAGCCAATGAAAATTCTCGTAACAAACAAAATTGAATTATTTTAGTATAGTTCCCGTTGTCAGGTATAGTGACCCGTAGTCAAGAAGGGCAGAGAATTGTCGCAAAATAGACCATGACTGTTATCCAATCGCATTCCTAGTAATTATCATGTGATGTACTAATTTTGCATATGTCACTAGTGTACTTTTAATTGATGAGTGCTCGCCAAGGCTCGCATAAATAAAAACTTCTTAAGACTCGTTTCATAAAATCTTATATGAAAGGAACACTCGTGTAAGATCCTACATGTAAAAAATACCCATATTTTTGTGAAATACCCATATTTTTTTGTAAAATACTCAATTTATTTTTCTTTCACGTCATCGTCAATTAATTCAATTGGACAGCTGAATGTAATCGATTCCGTTGCATTGCTATGCCAGCGAGTATTAACGTAACAATAGAATCGCCGCACGTGTTGTGCTATCATTATATACTGATGATGATAATACTAGAAAGCATGGTTATTGAGTCCATGTCAGTGCAAACTGTAAATATCAATGTATATGATTTACCAACTGTAATAGCCCCAATTTCGTAATTTACATTATGTATCCATCAACCGTTTTGTTTTCTTAGAACCAAAATAAATCCTATTGAATTTAGTCAACCTTCACATGAAAAGACTTCGTTTTTGAGAAATATTAAAAGATCAAACTGTTTATGGATGGACGACAGATTACTGACAATATAGACGCCATGATCTGAATAATATATATATCACAGCCTTGTTTTGTTTAATGTCAGGATTAACATCTAGGACTATTTTAAGGTCATGCCAGACTAAGGAGGTGAAGGAATCATGAGTACCCCAAAAAAACCATCACCTGACTGGTAAGTACACGGCAACTGCACCAGGCACAGGTTAACGACGCTCAAAAAAATCTTTATTTTTTTACACGAATCCTCGTAATTCAACTTTCGATATGAAATAAAATTCGCCCATAATCCCATCATATCATATACCATAGTGACCAGTCAGGAATTGTCTTCAATGTAAGCTAAAAAGTATTAAGATCGGATGATTTTTGTGGTGTTCAGAGCATTTATAAATTAATTACCCCATTTTCTGGAAATGGGATACAGGGCTAAGTAAACAACCTTTCGGTATTTTTAGTTTATTTATTTTTTTTTTTTTATTTTGCGCGTCGTAAGAATTTTTTTTTTTTTCATTTTTTTTGCGCGTCGTAAATCTGTGCACAAGGAAACCCAGAGGTGGAGGGCTTATGGTAAATATGTCTAGATATCTTAAGCACTCACTCACTGCAATCCTGGTCAGGATGTAATGGTTACTAAATGGACAAATAAATAAAAATATCATCAGTTTTTTTGTCTTTATTTCCGGATTAATATTATAAAATTATCACAATTACGCTCAGCAATGAGATGGAATGTATATGTCACGAAATTTAATGCTAAACATTCAGATTATATATGGAAAATGCGGCATGTTTTCTGTTTGGCACATGAAATTAATGAATTACAGTCAGCTGATCTCTGCCAATAGTAGAACATTATCTCACCCAGGGACACGTAATAAATGCTGTTAGTTCAGATCATATCAAAGAAGAGATCCTGGTTATGTATTCCCAGTCAGATGAAGAAATCATCATACATTTATGTCATGATCAGTTTCAGCATGCAATGATCAGAAAAATTCAGTTTAAGTATACACATACATTTAGCTTATGTAATTTTTATCAAAAAGTAGGTCACAGTTAAAAATATTTTTCTCCCAAAAATGTAACTTACAAAATCAGCTAAATTACATAATAATTATTACTCAAAACTCAGTTTATATACAAATGGATTATTATATATACTATCATCTGAAAAAATCAGCACAAAACACCCAATACTTCAGAGTAGATCAGCAACCATGTACACCAAATTAGGTTCACACAAAAACGTTTTCATCTCAAACACACCATAAATTGAGTCAGTTTTAAGTTAGAAATAATTATGAAAGACTTCATATTCAGGATTTATGGACATTCTGATTTTAAGGGTTAAGAAGTTACTATGAACAAAACTACATGTATATATAGTATATGTATAGTGCTTTTCAGGAGCGATCAAATTTTTGTATATTTCCAGTTAACTTATTTTCTGCAAATTTAAATATCCAAGATTAAATTAAAAAGAATGAGAAGTATGATAACAAAGCTTGTTACTTTTAGAAATTGAAGAAAGTGCAGTGAATAATTATCCCCAAGAATCAATATCAAAGAGGAGATTGCAAAATGTTCTCTCATTAAAATTAAATAACTATATGACAGTACATGAATTGCATATTTAGGTATAATAATATATTTTCTAAAATAAATATTGCAGATCCATCCATAATTTGTATGACATTTCGTAAATGATGCTACAAGAGCAAACTAAATAATTACAACTTCTCATTGCTATAACAAAAATGATTCTCATCCTAAATAGCTTAAAGGCTCAGTACCTTCCCGAATCAAATATTAAAAGATTCTTAAAAACAAAAATAACATCTGAGAATTTATATTGATGGCTTAAGATGAGGTTGCAACACCAAACAAAGACAAGACTCCCTGCTTAATCTATGATAACAGTGAAGATTTATTTCCCTGTTTTGCTCTCTGGCGAAATGATAGTTGTCTGATTAAAATCACGGCGGAAAACATAATATGACAAGTGTTGTGAAAATTAACATTTCAATTATTTTGATTTAATTGTTCTGAAGGTGATAATAATTGTACTATTATGTTTACGAAGCTAATAACTTATGCAACTCTACAAAATTATCAATCTCGTTTTACATTCCCATTTAAAAAAAAAATTCAAAAGCTGTTTCAGGAAGGTAGTGGGCCATTATAGAAATCAAAGTAATATCTCAAAACAAATCCAGGTTTTAACAAAGACCAACAAATAAATCACACCCGTGCCATGATAACAACATGTTAAAACAGATCAGAACATCAAGCCGTAACAAGGAAGGAATTGGAGGTCCCGGAGAAAGGTGTAATGGTTCCGAGTACGTTTTTAGAATCACCGAAGTACTGAATCCTGTAGGTACCCGGAGCCTGATCAGCTGGAATATCCCATATAATGGTGACCTCACTCTCACCCAAAATCGTACTCGTCCGCTTCCAGTGGAACCTAAAACAGTAATTATTCATATGTTTGTTATCTTTGTTTATTTGACACTCACATCTTTTTTTTTTCTCAAAGATTCATATGTTTGTTGTTTATTTGTTTATTCAACAATTACACCTTTTGTTTGTTTGTTTGGACATACTATTCCGATACTTTTTTTATTTCTAACTCTTGAGTCCTACAAATCACATACATACATGTACTATGTGTTAATACTGTGCGTGAGTCTATATATTATAATGCTTTCATTTGGAATGGGTGACATAGGTTTATTCTAGACATACAAAGTCATTAGCATACTATTTTTTTTATAGTAGGTTTCAAGTTCAAGAAAATAAGCTCATATGAAAATAATTTAGTATAGTAGGAGGGTACCTCAGCTTTTCACTTGTTATTCTGTGCATCTTTAATATAGCTTACAAGGTAGAGCCTGCATATCTTTATATTTTCGTAATAATTTCCAGAGATAGCATAAAATTGAATCGTATGCAATATCAAATTAACAGCGAGACATTATTTTATCACATATAAATATGAAGTCTTTTCGAAAGAAAAATATAAGGCAAGTCTAAAAATGATAAACTCAGCGTTTTGTGAACGGCACAGTAGATATTATGAATAGTCGTTATGTTTGTGTTGGACAAAAATATTATTGATTTAAAAATGCATGTATACGAATGGAATAATTGGAAACCCACAAAAAAGTATAGAAAATTATGTCAGAGTGATTTTCTGAGGCAGCGCTCAGTAACACATAGGCACCATTTCTTATGTATACCCGGCCAAAAAGTATAGTAGGCCAGGTACGTATATTCGTTCTAGAAATTACGATATATAGCAGAATAGGTATTATAGACACATCAAATCATTTAATTTGTTTCGTTTATATTAATGCTACACACAAACATTGTATGTATCTTTCTTAGTTTATTAAATAAACTAAGAAATATTCACGTACATGTACTTGTAATTGTCTAAATCGGGTGGTTCTGATTATTTTGGAGAATAATCTGGATAACAGTAGCAAAAAGCAAATGATGGGCACTAGCAAATTGTTTTCACAGCCATATCTGAGAAAATAAAGATTGATTGTTTGTGACATTATCCATTATGCACATAAACTTGCACGTAAGTACGGAAAATTACGTATGGTTTCGTGAAACGCCCTTAAAATTTACGTACACGTAAAGATATGTGCATGTAAATCCTACGCGTCCCTGTAAAGTTATGTACGCTTTGTAAAACGGTACCCTGGCTGGTTAAGTCTGTATAGTATACG
Organism: Argopecten irradians irradians; assembly: GCA_004382745.1. Lineage (NCBI taxonomy): Eukaryota > Metazoa > Mollusca > Bivalvia > Pectinida > Pectinidae > Argopecten > Argopecten irradians. The sequence continues at coordinate 2,698,190 of SAYR01003018.1, forward strand.
TAGTTGATACTTACTGAGTACACCACTGACTATCTTTGTAGACTACTTCCCAGTTGTCTGTTGACTTCAGTCGCTCCACGGTCAAGTACGTACCCTCGGTCTGCCGATTAAATGAAATGTTCAGTGACTATCTTGACGATTATTGTACATGAGTAATACTATCACCAAACGTACGCTTACGATACATTTATTAATAATATTCATTCCCACAAAGGTTCATTTAAGGTTCCTAAAATGTGTATAACGATCGTTGCTTATAACAAAGTGATTTCGTTGTAACCACGTTTTCACTGTGTACTCAATTATCTAATTAATAAATTTGGAGTTTTTGATATTTTCTTTGTTTTATTTATATCTTTGTATACACGGGGATGATAACTTACCCGTTTGTGTGATAAGGGGGATAACCCTTTCAAACGTCTATTTTTCAACTTTAAGTTTTAAATACTTAAATGACAATTCATTATCATTATTATTAATGTTCCTGCTTTGATTTTCTTTTGTATCCTATCTATAGATAAGTACCAGATGTAGGAGGTGGACAAAAGTCTGAGTACACAGAGAACAAGAGGCCCTGAGGGTCTGTATCACTCACCTGGTTTGTAATGCCAAGTAATGTTCTAAATACAGGTTCATTGTTTCTTTTCTGAAGGAATTCAAATATTTACCATCTAATTCCACCATTGGGCCCCACCCCTCCTGCTCCCCGGGGGTCAGATCCAAATTTATACAAGTTCTGTTCCCCTTCCCCCATGGATGTTTGTGGCCAAATTTGGTCACAATCCATGCAGAAGTCTAGGACAGGTAGCGATTTATAGGATTTACCTCTATTTCCCCTATTGGGCCCCGTCCCTCCTGCCCCCAGAGGATCAGAGCCAAAATTTATACAAGTTCTGTTCCCCATCCCCCATGGATATTTGTGGCCAAATTCGGTCACAATCCATGCAGAACTCTAGGACAAGTAGCGATTTAAAGGAAATGTTGACGGACGGACGGACGACGGACGCAGGACGCCGGACGCCGCCCCATGACATAAGCTTGCCGGCCCTTTGGGCCAGGTGAGCTAAAAACCACTGACATCCATTCAGTACCTATAGCAACTGTCTGATAGAGGTGTAAAACTCACAACCCAGGGTCAGTTTAATTAACATTCTTCAGTTTAATTAACATACTTCAGTTTAATTAACATTCTTCAACTTTAAGGAATTCCTTAACTTAAAATTCTCTATAGAAAATCATTAAAGGAGTTATGGAAAAATATCAACTAAAAGTTAAAGAACTTTCCATTACTTTTGTAATGCTTTCTTGCAGAGAATTTTAGATTAAGGAATCCCTCAAAGTAATGGATATTAATGAATTTGGACTCTGAGATGAATTAACTCATTCATCCCTAAAATTCCATAATGGACTGGTCTAGTCTTTGATTTAGAAGAGTCTAAATGTGTCTGCAGGGGTGAATGAGTTGAAAACTAATTTAGATAACACCTTTTAAACCACTTGGTCATCATAGCCAAGTCCTGGATGTGACTTGAAAGAAATATTCAGTAGGATGGCAACGCTTATTGGGCTAAATAAGTTGACATTGCTTATTGACTATCTTATCGTGAAGCATGGTGACTAAAAAATCCATCAGCAGTATATACACTTACCCCTGAAATTGCATAATGGACTGGTCTAGTCTTTGATTTAGAAGAGTCTAAATGTGTCTTCAGGGGTGAATGAGTGAAAGACTAGGGTAACAGCTTAACCTTATACAGTATACACTTACCCTTCTGTTGTTACGTGGATGTGCTGCTGAAAATCTGGCTTGTACTCTTTGGCCCTAAAAAAGGTGAAATATTACTGTTATGTTCACCTCAAACAGGAATGAAGTAAGTTTCTAAAAAGACAAAATCTAGTTAAGATAGACAAAATCTGGTTGAGATATATATATGTAAGAATGACATTTTGATATAAATTTTGAAAGGACAAAAAACATTTGAGCAGACAGAAAATTCTGGCGATGCAACCAAACTCTGCAAGATGGTTTTTCATTTCAGGATTTTTTTTATTGTCAAATTGGAATTGGGCAACAGGTAACATGCCTAAATAAACACCATATCCCTGAAGTGTCAAAATAACTATCATGAAAAGGGACATCTATTGAGCGTTTTAAGAAATGTTCGTACATTGACCTGAATAAATTGGAAGTCGACTGATAGATTAAAACTTACCTGTTTATAAGAAGATGCTAAAGGTTCTAGCAATGTTCCAAATCCCTTTGTTGAAAAATCATACACAACAGGAGGGACAAAGCTCCATTCTTCACTGATCAAATTAGGAGGATTGGGTCCTAGGGCCGAAGGTTCATTCTGGAAAGGGAAAGAGGAGTTATTACATTTTTATATATATTCTCTTTTGAGAACATTTTCCTCATTTTAACACAGGTTACCTCACCTTCAACTTCAAATGATCTCTCCTACAAATTCAAATTACCTCCCCTACAAATACAGATTATCTCCCTTACAAATATAGGTTATGTCCCCTACAAATACAGATTATCTCCCCTACAAACACAAATTACCTCCCCTACAACTACAAATTACCTTTCCTACAACTACAGATTACCTCCCTTACAAATACAGATTCTTTCCCCTGCAAGCTCAAGTTTGTACCGCCTACCACAGAATCCTGCCAAACATCTCCAAACAGTTAAACCAAAATTAAAAGATTCCTCATATCAATATCTTTATTCACTAACTTTGTAAGATTATGTACTGTATGAAAACCTACATATTTTTTATGTGCCGTTACTCAACATCATTCTAGTGTTCAGTTGTTTCCAAATTTTAACCTGGCAATACATTTTCCCACTCCTCTAAGGCATTATCTAGGTTGTTAATTACATAGTAACTAGTAGCATGAGTTTATATAGGAGACACCTACCTTGGTCATGTTATCAGCTAAAACCAGAAGTTCCTGAATAAAAGCCTCTAGGGTGTGTGGTCCATAAACAGTTGAGCCTCCCTCATATCTTTGGTGCTGTAATAGAAATACAAATAATTCATATGATATGATGCAATATATTATACTGATCAATAAAATTATTGAATTATAAATTGAAAATTTTACAGCATGATTGGTCAGTTAATTTCACATACAATCTATAATTACAACAACATTTTGTTTCACCTGAGGTATGGCAAATGTACCTGCAACTTATAGGCAAGAGCGCACTTTAATATTTGTATACAGGTAAAAATATGATGCATATATCATTTTAACTGTTACAGTACTGTAACCATGTTTAAGGGCTTTTTGCATTAGACAATGATTGAGCTAATCATGTTTCCCACATAATGTTAGTACAGTAAGACATTTCATTTATTAAGTTCAAAATGTAGGTCACAGTGAGTCGGTTTTAGCACATAAAACTTGACCCAACCTAATGACCAGACATACTTGTGCATCCCTACCTGATATTCTTCGTAGGTGGTCACGTAATCGGCATAATCGTTAGAGAGACCAGCAATCACTGACACAGTGTTGGCTGGGAACCCTCCTTTTACGAGTGCCTACAACAGAACATTGATAAAGGTCAAAATATAGGACAGAGTGAAAATACCATTGAACCCATGACCCCATTAGTAATGATGAATGAGCATTTATCATTTCTGGGATGAAGATGAAAGAAAGAAAGAATGACACAATTTGTTGACATTGAATGAAATTACTGGAAGATGAGATAAGTGATGTTTATAATTAATCATAAAGCAACCAGACATAACAAATGTTAAATAAAAAAGAAAATGAAACATATTGGCTCTAAGTCTCTATGGCTGAACATGTGTATCTTACTAATTAAAATTTTTCTTTTTTAGTTGTTGCACAGATATTATAAGTGTGACAATTTAAGACAGCTGGACAGAAAAAAGATGGATGTACAGATCCAGATGAATATCCCCTCGTTCAGTAAAAGCTTTAATATGCTTTAAAATATGTGGTGTTGTGTGACAACAGGGGACATATATACATGTATATTGTGATTGATATTAGATTAGATATAAGGTGTAAATATAGGCAAATTACAACAGCAAACGAACCTGTGTAACAGCATCTCGTGTTCTTCTTCCAGACATAGTTCTGAAAAAATAAAATCATGGGAGTACAAAAAATAGAACATTGAGTACGTGACAATTACTGTAAACTAAATTTTTTCTGTGTTTTTTGAGTTTCGTGATCCAAATAAATTTACAAATCATTCATTTAAAAGTTTATCTCCATGAATTACATCTACATCAGTGATATATATAATATGAATTTCCAATCAATTCTGAAACTGAGAATATCATACTTAGCTAACTTGTTTTGAAATGGAAATTACGAAATTTAGTAGCTGCAAAAAGAAGTTGGTTTAAGATATCTCTTTAAGATGTTTATTTTTTTCAAATGCCCTTACCACCTCAAACACATGAGATCATCACTAATACCTATTTTGTAATATGTAAATGCATATTTGGATATAACAGATAAAAATTAACAGACACCAGTAATGTCTGATATTGATCCATTCAAATTTCGGGCCATCAATTCATACGTTTGACGTGTTCATGATAAATATATCAAATGCCTTACGTGAATTCGGCAGGAACAGCAAGAATGGCCAACTGTCCGATCCTGAGTATCTGTACATCAACGATGGATGGCTGCCAAGCATAGGGGAATGTCATCTGTGGAATAAAATAATATGACCGTCAATGAACAAATATATCTCTTGAACTTCGGAATGTCAATATTAAGTACTATTCACTGCATGTATGTTCCTATGCATAGAAACTTTTGTACGTTTTCCTACTACCTGTTACATCTTCTTAGACACCATTAGTTAACTGACTACAGCTAATTGAGGCGCATCTTCTTCTTGTAACAGTTTATGGTTGCTATTTATAAATTCACTATCTTAAACAAATTTTAGTGTCATTTATCACAAATATTTCACCCCACAAATTATTTGAAGGCCAAAGTCCACAAAAGAAATTAAAAAATAATACCAACATATTGCTTCATATTTTCCAGAACAAATGCCTTGTAAATGTACTTATTTTAGCGGTAGTTTATTTCATTGCTTTCTTTGAAAAGCTTATTCATGTACAATGCTAAATTTGTAAAAGGGTTTATCTGGTGAACCAACACAAACTGCGCTAGTTTTTATCTACACTAATAAATTGTAATCTTTCATATTTGTGCTAAATTTTGTCTGCACTAAAATAAGTACATTTACAGTAAATATGTAGTTACCTCCCCTGTATCTAGAAGGATAGGCTTTGGGTGGTGGCAGGCCACTTGCTCTGCTGAAGGTTTCTTGATGAAGTTCCTGATAGCATCCCAAAACGCATTGTCAGTTGTATCACCTGAAAAAAGAGGCCAATGGGTCCTGTATTGATCAGCTGTATATTGTGTGTTATATTTGATCATTTGTCATTTATTGCTATGAATAAATTAATGCGATTCTACAAGAGAATATCTGTTCAATAAATGGGTTTCAACTTGAAGATACATAAATGACCCAAGTTAAGTACAGTTGCTGATGCGGGTTAAGTACAGTCCCCATTGACAAGTCCCATCTTTTGGTATTCACGAACAATTGTCAAAATATATTACACCACAATCACTTGAAGATGGGACTAACTATTATCTATGATTATCATTCTTCAACAACATCTTCTGGTATCTTGAAGCCATTACATATCATATGCTTTCAAGATTAAAACTTGTAAATATATATTTGTGATTTACTTATAATCAAAAACCACAGAATTTGTACTATGTATTACAATCAGGTCTACATCAACACAATAAATATTTTTCAAAGACCAGTACATAAATTATTGATAATAACTTACTTTGGTTAAAATTGAATGCACCAGGCCCATCTGTTGTTCCTGCAGCAAAACTCATTCCCATGGCGGGTTTACATGTCTGTACCTGTAAAGAGTTATCACCAAGAAATGATTGAGCATACTATCAATTTGTAGACCTAACTGCAGTATTGATCTCTTGATTCTGAGCAGGAATTTTTTTTTGTAACGATGAGTTTGTTATTTATACATATTTACAGTTTGCACTGACACAGCCTCAATAACCATGCTTTCTAGTATTATCATTATCAGTGTATAATAGTAGCATAACACGCGCAGCGATTCTATTGTTATGTGAAAAGTCGATGGCGTAGCAGCATGAGGTCATGACCCCACTTTTGGCGGGAACATATGAATGACTCGATTCCAATCAGCTGTTCAAATGAATTCGTTGACGATGACAAGAGAGAAAAAAAATTTGGGTATTTTGATAAAAAATATGCAAGTGCCGCTGGAAAAATATTATTCATTTACTTAAAAAACTGTAAATATAAGGAGTAGATGTTAATTTTGTTGAGGTTATGAGGGTATAATGATAATGGAGCCCGTGTAAATTTTATGTACATAATTTACACATGCTGCAATATCATTATACCCTCATAACCTCAACAAAATAAACATCTATTCCTTAAATACTGAAATTGAAGATGATGTGTAGTGACATTGATAAATTAGAGTAATTCTATGTGCTGAACTTGATCATTAATTGGTATGATTTGAGTGTCATTTGCACTGACTTTGAGGGTATTATGATGTAACATATGACCTTGAGTGTGAATGTGCTGACCTTGGTGATATTGTGCAGTAACATGACCTTGAGAGTGAATTTGCCGACCTTGGTAATATTGTGCAGTAACATGACCTTGAGAGTGAATTTGCCGACCTTGGTAATATTGTGCAGTAACATGACCTTGAGAGTGAATTTGCCGACCTTGGTGATATTGTGCAGTAACATGACCTTGAGAGGGATACATGACCTTAATAATTGGGAAGTCGACTGATAGATTAAAAACTTTACCTGTTATAGAAAGAATCTAAAGGTTCTAGCTGTTCCAATCCTTTGTTGAATACACACAACAAGGAGGGAAAAGCCTCCATTCTTCACTGATCAAATTAGGAGGTAGGATTCCTAGGGCCGAAGTTTCATTACCGGAAGGGAAAGCACACGCAGTTATTACTTTTTAATATATCTCATTTGAGACATTTTCCTCATTTAACTACCAGGTTACCCATACACCTTCACATTCAAATGAACTCTCTACTACAGAATTCAATTAACCGTCCCTACAATACAAGATTATATGCTCCCTTTACAAATATAGTTATAATGTCCGTACAAATCACAGATTATCTCCCCTCACAACACAAATAACAATACCTACAACTACAATTACCTTTTACAACTACAGATACATCCCTAACAAATACAGATTCTTTCCCTGCAAAGCTCAAGTTTGTAACCACGCCTACCACCAGCAATCCTAGCCAACATCTCCACAGTTAAACCAAATTAAAGATTCCTCATATCAATATCTTCTATTCATAACTTTGTAGATTATAGTACTGTATCGCAAAACCTTACATAGTTTTTTTATGTGCGTTTAAAACCAACATCATTCTACAGTGTTCAGATTCGTTTTCCAAATTTTAAACCTGGCAATCATACCGGACATTTTCCCACCTCCTCTAAGAGCATTATCTAGGTTGTTTTAATTAACATAGTAACTAGTAGCATGAGTTTATATAGGAGACACCTACCTTGGTCATGGTTATCAGCTAAAACCAGAAGTTCCTGAATTAAAAAGCTCTAGGGTGTGTGGTCCTAAACAGTTGAAGCCTCCCTCATATCTTTGGTGCTGTATAGAAATACCAAATAATTCCATATGATATGATGGCAATATATTTATACTGATCAATAAAATTATTGAATTATAATTGAAAATTTTAGCAGCATGATTGGTCAGTTTTAATTTCACCATACAATCTATAATTACAACAACATTTTGTTTCACCTGAGGTAATGGGCAAAATGTACCTGCTAACTTATAAGGCAAGAGCGCACTTTAATATTTGTATACAGGTAAAAAATATGATGCATATATCTTTTAACTGTTACATAACTGTAACCATGTTAAGGCTTTTTGCAATTAGACAATGGATTGAGCATAACATAGTTTCCCACATAATGTTAGTACAGTAAGACAAAATTTCATTTATTAAGTTCAAAATGTAGGTCCCAACAGTGAGTCGGTTTTTAGTCACATAAAACTTGACACCAACCAATGACCAGACAATACTTGTGCATACCTAACCTGATATTCTTCGTAGGTGGTCAGCGTAATCGGCATAATCGTTAAGAAGAGACCAGCAATCCACTGACACAGTGTTGGCTGGGAAACCCTCCTTTTACGAGTGCCTACAACAAGAACATTGATAAAGGTCAAAATAATAGGACAGAGTGGAAAAATACCATTGAACCATGACCCCATTAGAATGATGAATGAGCATTTGATCATTTCTGGGATGAGATGAAAGAAAAGAAAAGAATGACACAATTTGTTGACATGATGAAATTACTGAAGAGAGATAAGTGATGTTATAATTAATCATAAAGCACCAAGACATAACAAATGTTAAATAAAAAAGAAAATGAACATATTGGCGTCTAAGTCTCTATGGGCTGAACATGGTTATCTTCTAATTATAAATTTTTCTTTTAGTTGTTGCACCAGATATTATCAAGTGTGACAAATTTAAGACACGCTGGAGCAGAAAAAAGATGATGTAACAGATCCAGATGAATATCCCCTCGTTAAGATAAAAAGCTTTAAATATGCTTTAAAATATGTGGTGTTGTGGTGACAAAACAGGGGACATATATACATGTAATATTGTGATTGATATTAGATAGATATAAGGGTGTAGTAAATAATAAGGCAAATTACAACAGCAAACGAACCTGTGTAACAGCATCTCGTGTTCTTCTTCCAGACATAGTTCTGAAAAATAAAATCATCAGAGTACAAAAAATAGAACATTGTGTACGTGACAATTACTGTAAACTAAATTTCTTCTGTGTTTTTTGAGTTTCGTGATCCAAATAAATTAACAAATTATCTATTTAAAAGTTTATCTCCATGAATTACATCTACATCAGTGATATATATATTACATGAATTTCCAGTCAATTCTGAATCTGTGAATATTATACTTCGTCAACTTGTTTTGAAATGAAAATTTCGAAATTTAGTCGCTGCAAAAAGAAGTTGGTTTTATGATATTTTTTTAAAGTGAACAGTCGGGCAAGAACGGCTAAAGTTGGTAAAAAAGGTGTGAATGTATCCAGTATATTTCTTATGAAAATGAAAATAAAATCTCTCGTCAAAATCTGTCTGCGTACAAAGAAATTATATTTAAAGTATGGAAATTCTAAAACGTCTCCCGGCACACTATGGTCCGTGGTTACATTTCCACGCCAGCCCTGCGCTTTTCAAATGCTTCAATTTTTTTTCTTTACTTTAATGGTCAGAAACTGGGAAACCAAAATTAAGCAGGAACTTGGGCCGTTGTATTTAATATGTGAGCACTTTGGGAGACCAATGAAGCATTTAGACTGGTTTTCTTCCGCCCGACTATTCACCTTTAAGATGTTTTTATTTTTTCAAAACGCCCTTACCACTCAATCAGCATGACATTCATCATTACTACCTATTTCGTAATATGTTTAATGCATATTTGGATATAAACAGATTGAAATTAACAGACACCAGTTATGTCTGATATTTATCCATTTAAAATTTTCAATTATACTGTTTGACGTGTCCATGATAGATATTTAAATGCCTTTACGTGAATTCGGCAGGAAACAGCAAAGAATGGACCAACGTGTGGAGATAGCCTGAGTATCTGGTACATCAACGATGGATGGCTCGCCAAGCATAGGGGAATGTCAACTGTGGAATAAAATAAATATGACGGTCATATTGAACAAATATATCTCTTGAACTTTGAAATGTCAAATATAAAGTACTATTCACTGCATGTATGTTTCGCTATGTCATTAGAACTTTTGTACGTTTTTCCTACTCCCTGTTACAAATCTTTCTTAGCAAGCACCATTAGTTAACTGACTACAGCTAATTGAGGCGCATCTTCTTCTTGTAACTAGTTTAATGGTTTGCTATTTATAAATCAGCTATCTTAACAAATTTTAAGTGTCATTTAATCAAAATATTTCACGCCCAACAAAATTATTTGAAGGCAAAGTTCCACAAAAGAAAATTAAAAAATAAAACAACATATTGCTTCATATTTTCCAGAACAAATGCTTGTAAATGTACATTATTTTTAGCGGTAGTTTATTTTCATTGCTTTCTTTGAAAAAGCTTATCATGTACAATGCTAATTTGTAAAAGGGTTTATCTGGTGAACCGAACACAGAACTGGCTAGTTTTTTATATCTACACTAATTAAATTGTAATCTTTCATATTTGTGCTAAATTTTGTCTGCACAAAATAAGTACATTTACAGTAAATATGTAGTTACCTCCCCCTTGTATCTCTAGAAGGATAAGGCTTTGGGTGGTGGCAGGCCACTTGCTCCTGCTGAAAGGTTTTCTTGATGAAGTTCCTGATAGCATCCCAAAACGCAATTGTCAGTTGTATCACCTGAAAAAAGAGGCCCAATGGGTCCTGTATTGATCAGCGTATATTGGTGTGTTATATTGATCATTTGTCATTTTATTGCTATGAATATAAATAATGCGATTCTACAAGAGATATAATCTGTTTCAATAAAATGGGTTTCAACTTGAGATACCTAAATGCCAAGTTAAGTACAGTTGGCTGATGCGGGTTAAGTACAAGTCCGCCATTGACAAGTCCCATCTTTTGGGTATTCACGAACAATTGTCAAAATATATTACAAACACCAATCAATTGAAGAAATGGACTAACTATTATCTTATGATTATCATTCTTCAACAACATCTTCTGGTATCTTGAAGCCATTACATATCAATATGCCTTATCAGATTAAAACTTGTTAAAATATATATTTGTGAATTTACTTATAAATACAAAACCACAGAATTTGTAACTATGTATTATCCAATCAGGTCTACATCACAACACAATAAATTTTTTCAAAGAGGCAGTACATAAATTTATTAATAATAACTCTACTTTGGTTAAAAATTAAATGCACGCAGGCCTCCATCTTGTTGTTCCTGGCAGGCAAAACTCAATTCCCATGGCGGGTTTACTGTCTGTACCTGTAAAGAGTTTATCACCAAAGAAATGATTTGAGCATAACTATCCAATTTGGTAGACGCACTAACTGTCCAGTATTGATACTCTTGATTCTGAGCTGGAATTTTTTTTTGTAATGATGAGTTTGTTATATTTATATATACTGAAATTGAAGATGATATGTAGTGACCTTGATAAATTAGAGTAATTCTATGTGCTGAACTTGAGCATTATTGCTATGATCTTGAGTGTCATTTGCACTGACTTTGAGGGTATTATGATGAACAATGACCTTAGTGAATCAGTGTCATATCAAAGGAGATACCAAAAGTCAGTGTTATATTAATAGGTTTGGCGTCGTACTATCATCCAGGGTCATTTTAGAATGTGTTTAAGAAGTTTAGGTGGAGGAGGAAGAGTAAACAGAGAAACTCCATCGACCTGGCAACTACTCCACCTGGGATTCAAACATCCTCGATACTCCAGGGGTTCCGATCACTTACGATCTCTACAGTCCTGGACTATCTCATAGCGAAATTGAAGATAGCTCAGCGGAAAACATTTGACCAATCACAGGCTAGCAAAGATTTCCTTTGGAGACTACAGAAAGAGCGACGCTTAACATCAAAGCCACACAGTCAACCAGTGTATTTATACGCCTCATTTGATGTACATCAAAGGACTAAATTACCTGTTCTATGCTGTTGCCTACAGGTTTACTATAAGATAGTTCAGTGGTGTAGAGATCGTAAGTGATCGGAACCCCTGGAATGTCGAAGATGGTATTCTAACTACCGACCCAGAAGTGGAGGGCTTGTGGTTAAGTATCGAGACTCGAGGCATCTTAACCATTCAGCCACCGTGTCAAGGAGACACCAACAACTAGGGTAAAATAACAACCAGTGTCAATATAATACGGCTTTCAAAGGGATGGAAAACAACTGAACAGGGGCGTGCACGACATTATGAAATATGTCTATTAATACAAGTTATCTCCCTTACGTCTTGAAATGTATCTATCTTTCAGTACAAAATATAGTACGTGGGTCCGGTAATTGTAGAAATTCATTTAGTATGAAATATGTGTAAGTCAAATAAAATCTTTCAAAACACACCACAAACGGTTGATAATCACTGTGTATATTTACTAAAGTTATCGCGTTCTCAAGGTCCAATAATTATTACTAGTGCAAAGATCAATAACTCAATTATGGTCAAATCATGCTGATTTTCAAACTTGCCCGAGATTTTTCCAATGTTAGTCTACATACAAAGTTTCATTAAGCTCTGTTTATATTTACACATGGCGGA
>SAYR01003018.1:2717077-2737475 GCA_004382745.1 Argopecten irradians irradians
CTGTTTGCAAAGTTAAAAAATTATATAGTATGAGTTTTTATTTTTTACTGTAAAGGTTATTAGCATTTATTGCTTAAATTTTTCGGCAACCTAATAGGTAAAAATTGATACGGTGTAGGTTAAGAACTTAAGACCATGCCTATTATGCAAGAAATACCATTTTCCATATAAAAGAGTATTGTACATAAATGAGAACAGTGGTTCTGATCGAGTTCAGCAGATGATATGAAAAAAACTTGGCTGATAAGAAATACTGTTAGATTAACGGTCAGTATTGTTTTACTATGCACAGGTGCTGCAGCTCATGAATGCATACATTTATCTATATAATCTATGAATGCTTGTATTGTGCTAAAAAACTTGATGAGCTCACAGTTGACTACAGGGACATTTAATCAATTTATTTTATTCAGTTAGAGTGGAAACCTGGCTTATAAGTACTTATCCTCTATAAAAGACGCCCTGCTTATTATAAAATAATTTAAAGACCACTTTTCTTAGAGGTCCAAAATGACCACATACAGTGTAACTTCCCACAACCGATCCATCTCAAAACCGATCCCCTCTTAAAATTGAGCACGGATGTGATGTACAGATTTAATTCCTCTTTATTTATAGAAATTAAAACTTCCCAAAAGCGATCCCTCCCAATTCTGAATTACCCGGTCTGATTATAAGGATGGGAATTAGTCCAAATTACTCTAAAAAAATGCTGTAAATTAAATTTGTTATCATCATATCTTTATATTTGATCATGGCATTCATAATATTAAATCTAACATTTTAAAGTAACTAATTCTGAAGCGTCACTAGAAATATTGGGCATCCCAATATAGTTATATTCTTAAAAGTACTTATGCCACTGAAGATTCGGTGCAGGAGTTCACCTGAGTTTGGTTATGAAACAGGCCTTAACCTTGGACTATCGTGTAAACATACTATTGTTTACATGTCAGTTGATGGAATCCGCGTAAGGAAAACAACAAGAGTTAGGCCATACAAAAAAGAAGTGTGTCTTTTCGGTAACCCCGTCCATAACCCTATAAAATCACACCTACTCAAAACTTTTTTATAAGTTTTGCCTCCAGCAAACAATCCAGGAAATGGTACAAACTTAAGTTTTAAGACATCAATAGATACCCTGGGATTTCAAATTACGGTGTGTAATCGAAAGAAAGTTGAATAAAGTTTTCAAGTTTTTCACTTGCAAGAAAAATGGATGAAAAATTTATGAGAAAAAATATTTAAAAAAAAAAAAAAAAAATCCTACCTACGACCCTTCATTTTTAAAAGTTCGGGTTACTTGGAAACAAGTAAATTATTCTTTTTATTTGCCTTACCTGTACTGTATTCAAGACATTAAATGTATGGCAATGTTTACATTCTTAAGTCAAATAAACAAAGGTCCATCACTAATAGAAACACAATTCTAGCTCGGCGTTACTCTACTGATAACAGGGACATGAACCAGAGTAACTTCATTCCATAAGTATCTGTTTTGTAGCGGCTTTAAAAGAATTCATTCAGAAATTGGTTGCATGATCAAGAAAATGATACGGCGTAAAGAGTAATGCGTTTTGATGGTATCACCAATTTCTGTCACTTTCCATTCATCTCTGTGTCACAAAGCTCAAGGTCGTCTTTGGATAATACATTTTAACCATTATAAGGAAAACTATATACTTGATAAACTGGTGGCGAATATTCTCTGAAACTCAGTTTTGAAACAAAACTATTGGTCTTTATTGCAATCTATAGACATTAATTTAAAATAAAAGTTTCAAATCAAGATCGTGAACGTAATATCAGATTTATTTGTTGGTTGCATCCTTGACGAAATAAAACTTATTTTAGTCATAGGAATCAAATGTTTTACAGGAAAATAATCTTATGTTCCTAAAGAGATCATCGGTCTCAAATTGCATCTGCCTGTCTTTATACCCATTATATTGCGCTTGGGGTTGTGTTCCCAGATTGAGTATGAAATTAAAGGTCTTTATTCACCTGCTGATTCAAACGTATTTTCTGCATTTAACTCTGGTTTCCTTCGATTCTAAAGATTAAAAAAATAAATATAAACTTTTATTTATTTACAATCGATTACGAAACAATTAAGTATACAACTTTATGTAAAATCACTTCGCATGCGCCCGATGTAAATCGTGCGAATGGGTGGGAGGAATGGAGTGCCGGAAACCGAATACTAGTGATACGCCGCAGGTGACCCCTGACCTTTTCACGTCATAAGACGTGCGGTGAATCGAACCGACCGGCTGGCTAGTGAAAAGGCGAGTGGTTTAACCAGTATACCACCAAGATCACACCTAACATTTTAGATTCCATCATGTATTTTCCATTAGGTGCAAAATGCAGTTAGTTGTTACAGCTGCTCATAACAATATAATATAAGTAGATAATAACAGATTTCTGTTTAGCTAATTACTAATAAAGACAATTAAATTGACTTAAGTAAGACTCTGAATAACAATTATGAATAACATGTAATCATATCTTCTTCTTTTCCATCATGAGATTATGAGAACTGACATTGTAGCGTTAACACTGATATCATTGTCGACGTGATGGCACATTTGATGGAAAAAAGAATTTTATTCTGAATTAATTACCTGTTAATACCTGAAGTTACATTTGATTTACTGGTTTGTACAATCTTTATAATTCTTCTTCTTGTGTAGTTTGCTATATAGATTCTTTTAATTAATTCCCTCTTATAGACCGAATTTTTTATCATGCTGAATTCCTTGTGTTTATTTGATAGATAAACAATTTTAGAGACAATGGTCCCAAACACTATAGCTAATAAGATCAAATTGATTATATTTTTCTTAAGAAATTCTATAATCCAATTGTATATTTTTACAGATGGAATTGCTAACCCAGCCCAATATCTTAATGGTTACACTTAAGGCAGTATTTCCAGGGCTTTTATTATAGCTGATACGGACAATAAGGCCACCTGTTGTATTTAATTAGTTACAGATTCATGCATTGCAGTCTCAGGGACGGGAAACTGGAGGATTAGTTTAAAACATTACCATACATATATTTTTCCTAATTTTCTCATTTAAACATATTTGAGCTGTAATTCGATAATTGCCAAATAATTTTATTGATGGTGCAGGTAAAATGTTAACTCTTAATTATATATTCTTTTGCTAATGAATACAGGTTTAAATTTAAAAAAATTAATCTTTATATAGTTTCATTTGTTGGAATTATTGGATATCTACCCTTTTCAGAAATTCCTTATATTGCACAAAATTAACTTACTTTTAATTTCAAATTATCTTAAAATTTAAAGTTAAAGATGCTCTCCACCGCCGACAAGCATAATGATATTCATTATTTGAACAATTACATTGTGTATTATCGTGGTATATATATGTCTTATTATACAAATATATAATATAAAATACTTTATTTTTGCCCTGCGTGCATGCGCAACCAGCTACTTCATTTCATATTATAGGATATAGTTGCAACAGAATTTTTTTTCGTATTTTTAACTTGCAAGTAAAATTAGAAGCTTCATACCTTTTCAATGGGGATAATTGGTTGTTAAAGTAAGTAAACTTTTGTAAACAGTAAGAAAAATACTAAATGGTCTTCTCCTGTTTTTATTTAGTGAAAAAATACCATTTGTCTCGGCGTGGAGCATCTTAAATGTTTAATATTAGTATGAAGTTAACCAATTAAAAATGCCTTGTGACAAGATTATCTTGTAAAATTTATAGCCTGGTAAGTTTCTGAACTAAAAAAGGAAAAAAAATGAGTGTTTTAAGTTTTTGTGAATCTGCGCTATCCAGTAAGATATGGTTCAACCATTTTCCAAGATTTTGGGCATCAAGTTTGTCATAAACAATAGCAATGTCCCAAATTGACAAAAATATTTTTGTTGCGCTAACAGTAATATTGGGCTTTCTGTGACATTGACGTTTAATTTCTATGACTATGCATGTTACTTACTCCAGGTTTGGTAAGAGACTATAGGACAAGTATGGGAACCTTTACACAGAGAGAAACGTGTGTTTATAAGTGCCGTACACACACACCCACTCCGGGCACCCGGCGGGCTTCCACTGAGCTACCTCCTCTTACGATTCTATTACCTCCCTTGGATTTTGTTCAAATGGAAACACTTCAGCCTTATTCGTTGTGGATGCATCCAGTGATAGGTATATATGCGTCTATATACAGCACATTAATGGTTGCCATGGCTCTAAAATAATGTGGGTAATTTTTTTTGATACACAAAATTATGACATAACATTCCATAGCTATTAACAAGGGAGAGATAACTCTTTAATATGCTGGTTTGGTTTTGAACTTTTATTTTAAGTTTAATATCTATTAACATCAGGGTCATTTTATAAGGACATGCAAGGATTTGTATGCGTAGAGGAATAGCCAGATACCTTGAGACAAAATTACTGCCAGTTGGTCCAATACCTGGCATACTGCCCACAAGATCACAAACCCAGATGTGGAGGGCTTGTGGTGATATATCGGACAATCTTAACCATTTAGCCACCTTGGCCCTCTGTAATATATGAAGACATTGTAATGTTTTATTATGAAGCAATTTAGAGAAAGATTTCCCTATATTTCCCAATGACAATAATTAACCTTATATTGAAGTTAGTACGACCAAGTTCGGTATGATAACACATTTAAATTTGTGTTGTAGAGTGTAGAGAGAGCTACATGACCCATACAAGCCAGGCAATATCTATATCAACCAGTGGGGAACTACTGGAGAGACCAATATCAACAGAATTCCCTACTGCCTTACCTTTGGAAAACCCTGCAGAGGAGAGAGACTAGGTAAAACAAATAGCAAGAGTCATTGATAATTTAATGTAACATACAAATTTTAGCAGTACAGTCAAACTGTTTATAAAAAAATCAACACAAAAAGCCAGTTAAAAATGTTCTTTACGCTAGAATTGTTGTTGAAAATACATAGTATGTACGTAGAATTGTGTTCCTAATACATAGATGTACGTTAGAATTGTATTGAAAATAACATACATGTACGTAGGAATTGCTTTGAAAAATACATACATGATACGTAGAATATGTGTTTGAAAATTAGTCTTTTGAAGATCCTTATAAAAGTGGTCTTTATAAAGCAGTTGTCTTTTACAGAGTTGGTCACTAAGGTTAGGTTTACTGTATTTACTTTTTTAACCACATTTCCTGTTTTGGAAAATTCATTTTGTCGTCATCGTTCAGCTACCCCAGGTAATCAGCTACACTGACAATGTTAGGATTAAACCATACACCCCTGGAAATATCTTAATGAACTATATCAACATTTAAGTTCAGAATAGAGATTTCAAATGCCCTTCAGGGGTGAATGATTCGACAATGTAACTTAGGACATTTCTATCAAAATTTGAATTTCCTTATTTTATTTCATCAATCTGTTCATATTTACTTAAGATACGAGTTATTTGATGTTGACAAGAACCATGACCGTTCCTGAAGATGGTGGATTCTAACAAACAAAGGACATTTGGCGATGATCAGGTAATTATTGAATATGTTAATTAAGAACTGATAATCAGCAGATCCACTTAATGATAATTAAAAAACCTAATAAACCTTTAACCAAAAAATGATAGAATGTTATTTTGTGACATATGATATTCAACAGTAAACAGTTTGGCTTACTAACTCAAGTAATATTTTTATTCTAATGTATTCATTTATAACTTATATACACCCATATTTGTTTTTACTGTAAGCAAACTTTCTTTCGTTTGCGATTTATTTCTGCAAATTAAACGATACAGGTAACCTAGCGTTTCCACGAATTGTTATATTCCACAATTCTTGTACATTTAAATTCAAAGGTATTTCCATTCAATTTTAATTCTGCGAAACTTAATCTCAGGGAACATGTTTTGGGACAGAAATCGCGAAATTTAAACGCCACTAAAAAAATTGGTTTACAGTAATCTGATCCTAAAAATCTTATTTGTCTATTCAGCAGTATGTAAAATGATTTTTTTTCCAGCTGGTTCGCTGTTTCACTGTACCAGTATGACAACACTAATGGGTTAGTCAGTAGTGACAACAAAGGATACGCCTCCAGCTTTATGCGAGGGCGGGTTTAACCGACGGAGGCCTTTCCAGGAACTGTATGTATATCATCAATATTGGTCAAATAAACACCTGAAAAAACCAACATATAGATGAAATTGGTCCGCGAGGGATGAAATAGCTTTACAGTTGCATAAAATTCTATAAGTTTAGATGTATTGAATTTGATATTTTGTATCATAATCTTCAGCTGTTGTTCGATATTAAAATGTTTAGTTTTCTTAATTAGGCTAATAAATAAGGAATGATATTTTTTACAAATTAGTTCTCATTTAATTATAACATTATCAAATTTTGGGACATGAATTACGCAAAATTTATATACAGTAGTTAAACTTAAATATTAATTGTAGAAAATGTCCAAATACTGTTTCCTCAAGCCTTTGAATTCTATTTAAAAAAATGTTGATTTCAATCTGAACTTTTTAAAAGTAACTAAATTTACGAATATATTAATTTTAAATTATCTCTGCAGAGTTTATTTGTAGCCTTTAAGATGTAATTTTAATTTATGAAATGTATTAAATTTTAATTTTCCTCTGCAGGGTACATTTGTAGCAGCTTTTGCCCAAGCTAACGAAGGTGACGTATCCCCAAACACTGCTGGACCCCACTGTCTGGACACCGGAACTACCGTGTGATAAAGATACCAGTACATGTAATGGCCGAGTAAGTTAACATGACTGGTCAGGTTTGTAATAACCATGTATAACCCAAATTTGTTTACCGATATATTTTAGGAGTTTGATTCATTTTACATCCTCTTTAACTGATTTGGGCTGGCTGATGTGGCTAAGTGTGTGGTAAGGTGTCCCTGAAATATTCTGGCTTGCTGTTTTGTGAGTCCTTAAACCTACATTACTGTGTGATGACCATATAGGGATTGGATTTCGTTTATGTTAACCATGCTTTGTATGCGAGCAATTCTCTCTAAGAATATATCTATGGCGTCGGTTAGCGCCCCATATTGAATATATTCTTAGAGGAATTGCTCCATACAAAGTATGGTAACATTAAAACGAAATCCAATCCCTATATTACACTCACACGACTTTTTTATTTATATTTTATGCAATAAAATCGTCATTGAAGTGACGTAATTATTCAATAAAAGTCGGTCAAAAGGGGAGGAGCTACTCAATTGAACAAGTGAATGATTGAACGCTTCACGTAAGGTAGAATTATTTCATCCGCGACGACAAAGAAGCTCAATATTTTAGTGTAAATAAACATTGACAAAACAAAGTAAATTTCAGATATAATTTATTTTAATCAGATCAGAACTTAAATAATATTCAAATTTTGCTAAAAGTTAATATATAAGCGTAATAACCATAAAGAATTTGTACACGGCCACATGTGTGCAACCTCTTGTGACCGTTTATTGTGCAGCGAGGCGAAAGCTGATTACGCTTACCACACTTTAAGTTTGCCGAAGTATTGTTCAAAAACACAGATTTTCAAGTAGCTCAATGTGTTTGAGATTAGTTCTCGACTGACGATATTCACATCCTTTGGGAGCATAGTGATTTATTTAATCTACGTCTAGATCCATATCGCCATCGATTAGATGAAACAAATTCCACTTCGTGTTCGATGGATACAAATGTATTGTGTCGGTGACGCGGAAACTGTTCAACATGTGGATTAATAGCGCGTGCATGTTTTATAATTACACATGATTAAATACTCAAAGGAACATAGGACAAAGAGGATTATGTATTATAAACTGTCCTCCTATCAGACGGGTCTCACACCCGTCCAACCCAAAGGCTCGAATCGTAAGGACGAACATAGGCACAGAGGTAATGTTTACATTGACACCCATGCATTTTATCCCGGTTCGGGATATTTTTCCGTTTTTATACAATGTTAATTTAAATTGTTGAATTCATATATTTAATATAAAACATGTATATATTGTTTTACATTTTCCCAAAATTCTATGTACCAACATAAATGATTATAGGTAATGACCTTGAAGGAAATATCCACTTACCTTGGTGGTAGCATTGACTTGAACTTGAACGTTTGTCATATCCACGTACGAGTGTCTGAAGTCGACTGGTCCAGATAATTTTACAGAAGCTGTGCGGTAAAGATCCAAGGCCTTTTTGTACTGGTTTTCTCCAATGATTTTTGTACTCTCAAACATGTCTTTCCCAGGTCCAAAGGCCACACACATTTCATTCTGCAATAGAGACATTGTTGATATTCTTTCCTTGCTAACTAAATTACTTTAACAAACGATGTAGTTTTTTGTGTCCCGTACATTAAACTAATTTCCTAATCATTTTTTCTACGGGGCAGTTTTAGTTAGCTGGCCATCAGGAAGTAGCCTTTTTCAAAGGTTTCTAAATTTTTTTTATTCACAAAACTATTGCAGTTTAATCCACTAAAGAGTAAGACTCATTGGTGGACATCATGTCAAGTTTTGAAGGTCAAAGAAAACTGGAGTGGACAGAGTGAAACCATTAACCTATGGCCATACACAGTAATGTAGGTTAAGGACTCACAAACAAGCAAGCAGAATATTTCAGGGACACCTTACCCACATTAGCCACATCAGCCAGCCCAAATGGGTAAAGAGGATGTGAAAATGAATCAAACTCCTAAAAACATATTGGTAATCCAATTTGGTTATACATGTATCACAAACCTGATCAGTCATGTTAACTTACTCGGCCATTACATGTACTGGTATCTTTATCACACGGTAGTCCGGTGTCCAGACAGTGTGGTCCAGCAGTGTTTGGGGATACGTCGCCTTCGTTAGCTTGGGCAAAAGCTGCTACAAATGTACCCTGCAGAGAAAATTAAAATTTAATGCATTCATAAATTAAATTACATCTTAAAGGCTACAAATACACTCTGCAGAGATAATTTAAAATTAATATATTCATAAATTTAGTTACATTTAAAAAGTTTAGATTGAAATTAACATTTTTTTAAAAATAAAATTAAAAGGCTTGAGAAAACAATATTTGGACATTTTCTACAATTATATTTAAGTTTACTACTGTATATAATTTTGCATTATTCATGCCAAAATTTGATAATGTTATAATTAAATAAGGCTAATTTTTTAAAAATATCATTCCTTATTTATTAGCCTAATTAAGAAATCTAAACATTTTAATATCGAACAACAGCTGAAGATTATGATACAAAATATCACATTCAATACATCTAAACTTATAGAATTTTATATAACTGTAAAGCTATTTCATCCCTCGCGGACCAATTTCATCTATATGTTGGTTTTTTCAGGTGTTTATTTGACCATATTGATGATATACATACAGTTCCTGGAAAGGCTCCGTCGTTAAACCCGCCCTCCATAAGCTGGGAGGCGTATCCTTTGTTGTCACTACTGACTAACCCGTTAGTGTTGTTCATACTAGTACAGTGAACAGCGAACCAGCTGGAAAAAAAATCATTTTACATACTGGTATAGACAAATAAGATTTTAGGATCAGATTACTGTAAACCAATTTTTTAAGTGGCGTTTAAATTTCGCGATTTCTGTCCCAAAACATGTTCCCTGAGATTAAGATTCGCAGAATTAAAATTCAATGGAAATACCCTTGAATTTAAATGTACAAGAATTGTGGAAATTTTTTATTATAATGATTCGTGGAAACGCTAAGTTACCTGTATTGTTTAATTTGCAGAAATAAATCGCATACGAAAGAAAGTTTGTTAACAGTAAATACCGATATCGATGTATATAAGTTATAAATAAATACATTAGAATAAAAATATTACTTGAGTTAGTAACCCAAACTGTTTACTGTTTAATATCATATGCCATAAAATAACATTCTATCATTTTATGGTTAAAGGTTTATTTGACTTTTTAATTATCATTAAGTGGATTTGCTGATTATCATTACTTAATCAAAATATTTAATAATTACCTGATCATGCCGATGTCTTTGTTGTTAGAATCCACCATCTTCAGGACGGTCATGTTCTTGTCAACATCATAATTGTATCTAAAGTAATATAAACAGATTGATAAGTAAAAAATAAGGAATTACAAATATTGATAGAATGTCCAAGTACATTGTCAAACTCAATCACCCCTGAAGGTTCATTTGGACTCTTCTGACTTAAATGTTGGAACAGTTCATTAAGAATTTCCAGGGGTGGAAAGGTTAACCCGAACATTGTTACAGTGTAGGCTGATCACATGACGATGACGACAAAATGAATTTCCAAAACAGGAATATGTTGAAAATAAGATTACAGTAAAACCTACCTTAGTGACCACCTCTGTATAAAGACAACCTGCTTTATAAGACCACTTTTATAAGGTCTCAAAAGACTAATTTCAACACAATTCTACGTACATGTATGTATTTTCAACACAATTCTACGTACATGTATGTATTTTCAATACAATTCTACGTACATCTATGTATTAGGACACAATTCTACGTACATCTATGTATTTTCAACACAATTCTACGTACAAAGACCATTTTTACTGGCTTTTGTGTTGATTTTTTATAAACAGGTTTGACTGTACTGCTAAAATTTGTATGTTACATTAAATTATCAATGACCTTGCTATTTGTTTTACCTAGCTCTCTCCTCTGCAGGGTTTTCCAGGTAAGCAGTAGGACTTCTGTTAATATTGCTCTCCAGTAGTTCCCCACTGTTGATATAGATATTGCCTGGCTTGATGGCGTCATGTGCTCTCTCTACACTCTACAACACAAATTAAAGTGTTATTTTACCAAACTGTCATTACTACCGTCATATAAGGTTTATATTGTATTGGGACATCTTTCTCTAATTGCTTCATAATAAAACATACTGTCTCCAAATATTACTGAGGGGCCATGGTGGCTAAATGGTTAAGATGTCTCGATATATCACCACAAGCCCTCCACCTCTGGGTTATGTGATCTTGTGGGGCAGTAATGCCAGGTATTGACCACTGGTCAGTATTTTGTCTCAAGGTACTCTGGCTTTCCTCTACCAACAAACCTTGCATGTCCTTATAAATGACCCTGATGTTAATAAGATATTAAACTTAAATAAAGTCAAAACCAAACCAGCATATTAAAGAGTTATCTCCCTTGTTAATAGCTATGGAATGTTATGTCATAATTTGTATGCAAAAATTACCACTTATTTTAGACCATGGCAACCATAATGTGCTGTATATAGACAGCATGTATACCTTCACGATGCCATCCACATAAGCCTGAAGTGTTTCGTTGACAAATCCAAGGGAGGTAATATCGTAGAGGAGATACTGATGGAAGCCGCCGGGGCCGGAGTGGGTGTGTGTACCACTTATACACACATTTCTCTCTGTGTAAAGGTTCCCATACTTGGTCCTTAGTCTCTTTACCACCTGGAGTAAGTAACATGTATAGTCATAGAAAATAAACGTCAATGTCACAGAAAGCCAATTACTGTATAGCCACAAAAATATTTTTGCAATTTGGGACATTGCTGTTGTTATGAAAACTTGATGCCCGAAATCTTGGAAAATGGTTGAACCATATCTACCTGGATAGCCAGATTCACAAAAACTTAAAACCACTCATTTTTTTTTCTTTTTTAGTTCAGAAACTTACCAGCTATAAATTTTACAAGATAACTTGTCACAAGCATTTTAATTGGTTACTTCATACTAATATTAAACATTTAAGATGCTCCACCGCCGACAAATGGTATTTTTTCACTATCAAAAACAGGAGAAGACCATTTAGTATTTTTCTTCTGTTACAAAAGTTACTTACTTTACACCATTATCCCCATTGAAAAGTATGAGCTTCTAATTTTACTTCAAGTTAAAAATACGAAAAAAATTCTGTTGCACTATATCCTATATGAAATGAAGTACTGGTTGCGCATGCACCAACGGCAAAATAAAGTATTTTATATTATTATTTGTATTAATAAGACATATATATACACGATAATACACCAATTATTGTTCAAATAATGAATATCATTTATGCTCTGTCGGCGGTGGAGCATCTTTAAACTTTAATTCTTAAGATATTTGAAATTAAAGTAAGTTAATTTTGTGCAATATAGGAATTCTGAAAAGGGGAGATAATCCAATATATTTCCAACAACATGAACATATAAAAGATAATAATTTTAAATTAAAGCTGTATTCATTAGCAAAAGATTATTTATAATAAAGGTGAACATTTTACCTGCACCATCAATAAAATTATTTGACAGTTATCAAATATTTATCCCAGCTCAATACATGTAAATGGGAGACAAAATTAGGAAATATATGTATGAAAATGTTTTAAACGAACCTCCAGTTTCAGTCCCTGAGACTGCATGCATGAATCTGTACTAATAAATACAACAGGTGCCTTTTTGTCCGTATCAGCTATAATAAAAGCCCTGGAATACTGCCTTAAGTGTAGACCATTAGATATCTGGGCTGGGTTAGCATATCCCATCTGTAAAAATAATGACAATTGGATTATAGAATTTCCTATAAGAAAAATAATAATCAATTTGATCTATTAGCTATAGTGTTGGGACCATTGTCTCTAAAATTGTTATCTATCAATAAAGAGGCACAAGGAATCAGCATGATACTACAAATTCAGGTCTATAAGAGGGAATTATTCAAAAGAATCTATATAGCAAACTACAAGAAGAGAATTATTAAGTTGTACAAAACCAGTAAATCAAATGTACATTCCGGTATTAACAGGTAATTAAATTCAGTAAAATAACAAAATACATTCTTTTTTTCTCTCTCTCAAAATGTGCCTTATTCACCGTCTGATCTAAATGTATTGATAATCGGTGTTAACGCTACAATGTCAGTTCTCATAATCTCATGATGGAAAAGAAGAAGATATGATTACATGTTATTATCATTTGTTATTCAGAGTCTTACTTAAGTCAATTTAATTGTCTTTAATTAGTAATTGGCTAAACAGAAATCTGTTATTATCTACTTTATATTAATTGTTATAAGCAGCTGTACAACTAACTGTCAATTGCACTAATGAAAATACATGATGGAATCTTAGAATCTTAGGGTGATTTGGTGGTATACTGGTTAAACCACTCGCCTTTCACCTAGCCAGCCGGGGTTCGATTACCGGCACGGACGTGAAAAGGTCAGGGGTCACCTGCCCGATCACTTCGGTTTTCTCCAGGCACTCCGATTTCCTCCCACCCATTGCACGCTTACATCCGGGCCATCGAAGTGATTTACATAAGTTGTATAACTTAATTGTTTCGTAATCGATGTAAAATAAATAAAGTTTATATTTATTTTTTAATCTTAGAATCGGAGGAAACCAGAGTAAATGCAGAAAAACGTGAATCAGCAGGTGAATAAAGACCTTAATTTTCATACTCAATCTGGGAACACAACCCCAGCCAATATAAGGTAAAAGACAGGCAGATCAATTTGAGAACCGATGATCTCTTTAGGAACATAAGATTAATTTTCCTGTAAAACATTTGATTCCTATGACTAAAATAGTTTTATTTCGATCAGGATGCAACCAACATAATCTGATATACGTTCACGATCTTGATTGAACTTTTATTTAAATTATGTCTATAGATTGCATAAAGACCAATAGTTTGTTTCAAAACCTGAGTTTCCAGAGAAATTAACCCACCAGTTTATGACAAGTATATAAGTTCCCTTTATAACTGGTAAAATGTAATTATCCAAAGACGACCTTGAACTTGTGACACAGAGATGAATGGAAAGTGACAGAAATTGTGAAATACCCAACAACCATTACTCTTTACGCCGTATCATTTTCTTGATCATCAACCAATTTCTGCTGAATTCTTTTAAGCCCAGCTACAAACAGTACTTATGGAATGAAGTACCTGGTCTCATGTCCCTTTATCAGTAGAGTATGCCGACCTAAATTGTGTTTCTATTAGGTGATGGACCTTTGTTTATTTGACTTAAGATGTAAACTTGACCATACAGTTATGTCTTCCTACAGTCAGCTAAGGCCAAATAAAAAAAATCTTGTTTCAAGTAACAACCTTTAAAAATGATGGGTCTGTAGGTTGTATTTTTTTTTTAAATATTTTTTCTCTAATTTTTCATCCCATTTTCTTGCAGTGAAAAACTGAAAACTTTATCCAGCTTTCTTTCTAAAAACCATGTATTTGATTCCCAGGGTATTATTGATGTCTTAAACTTACATAATTTGTACAATTCCTGATTGTTTGCTGGAAGGCAAAACTTAATTATAAAAAGTTTTTGAGTAGGTGCTGATTTTATAGGGTAGGACGGGTTACCGGAAACACAAACATTTTTTTGTATGGCCTAACTCTTGTTGTTTCCTAACCGACTTACATGTAAACGATAAGTATGTTTACACCTTTGTCAAGGTTTATCGCTTTCATAACCAAACTCAGGTGAACTCTCACCCCAATCTTCAGTGCATAAGTACTTTTTAGAATATAACTATATTGATATTGATTCAAATTAGTTACTTTAAAATGTTACATTTATCTATGAATGCCATCATCAAATATACAAGATTGATGATAACAAATTTATTTACGCATATTTTAGAGTAATTTGACTATTCCGATCTTATAATCGGACCGGTATTCGTAATTGGGAGGGATCGGTTTTGGGAAGTTTTAATTACTATAGAACGAAGAATTAAATCCGTACATCACATCTGTGCTCGGTTTTAAGAGGGGATCGGTTTTGAGATGGATCGGTTTTGGGAAGTTACATTGTATGTGGTCATTTTAGACCCTAAGAAAGTGGTCTTTAAATAAGCAGGTGGTCTTTATATAGAGGTAGTCACTTATAAGCCAGGTTTCACTCTAACTGAATAAAATAAATTGATTAAATGTCCCTGTCAGTCAAACTGTAAACTCATCAAGTTTTTTTAGCGCATACAAGCATTCATAGATTTATAGATAAATGTATGCATTCATGAGAGCTGCAGCACCTGTGCATAGAAAAACAATACCTGACCTTATCTAACATGTATTCTTATCAGCCAATATATCTGCTGACCTCGATCAGAACCACTGTT
The DNA here is from genome assembly GCA_004382745.1 of Argopecten irradians irradians. NCBI lineage: Eukaryota > Metazoa > Mollusca > Bivalvia > Pectinida > Pectinidae > Argopecten > Argopecten irradians. The sequence goes on from SAYR01003018.1 coordinate 2,732,245, forward strand.
CTCATTATGTACAATACTCTTTTATATGGAAAATGGTTTTCTTGCATAATAGGCATGGTCTTAAGTTCTTAACACCAATTTTACCTAATTAGTTGCCAAAATTTAAGCATAAATGCTATAACCTTACAGTAAAAATAAAACTCAACTATATAATTTTTTAACTTTGCAACAGGGGTACAGTATTCTCAATAGTTTATTAATGAGAAATAATTCATTTTTTTTTTAAATTGGTAAAATATTACAATTAATTATTGACCTGATCGGTTGATAAAGCAAGAAAGAATACTAACGGGCCAATTGTTTTTCATAATTGTCTTTTATTCAGTTTGTATATTTAATATTTTCTTACTTTTTGTTCATGTGTTAGCTCATGTACCCCTGAAATTTCATAATGGTCTTGTCTACTCTTTGATTTAGAACAGTCCAAAAGTGTCTTTAGGGGTGACTGTATGTGTCAATATTATTAATCAATGTGTTAATATTTTGTTTTACAATAATCCATATCTTCATTTAGGATGTGCTACAATTATATTTATAGTCATGTATATGGTAATTAAAAAGTAGAGGAATGCTGGAGTACCTTGGAAAAATAAATATCATTGAAAATTTTGTTCTCTATTTATATGTATATAACTTTATATTATTTTTTAAACTCTATAGCTCTAATATAGTGTATATGTCTTATCAGGAATAAGATATAAAGAAAAGAACCAACGCTCACCTTGTTTCAAATAGTGGTACACTTCATGAATAGATATATATTATACCTTGCGGTATTCAGTAGAACTTCTTCTTATGTGGAAAACATATATAATATATAATCACGAAAAGAAATTTTAAGGATCGTCAACATCCAAGAAGTGTTCTTTTTCCTTTATTTTGGTCAGGATAATGATGTGGTCCTGATGACGGGCGGCCCAGCTGTCGAAACATGTTGACCACAATATCCTAAAAAGGAACACTTCTTGGATGTTGAGGATCCTTTATTACTTGTATAAACTTCGAGTTTTTTTTCTGATGTATATCTTATCAGAAAAAACTCTAAGTTTATACATAGTTAACACATTCATTAGGAAATCTTCATGATGTTTATATATATCTTGTATATACATATACACACTGCTGCATGTACCGGGTACATGTCAAATAAGGCTCTCTGGGAATAGCCACTACAAATGTATATATATAGCATATAAATATGCATAAGTTTCCGCTTAATATTTTACTGCATGCAGAAATACACATAATTAGCTTTTAATATCATACTACACTACAAATGTATTAGTAAGAAAAATCTTTTATACTACATGTGTACATATACTGTACCATATCTGAAATAGGCTAGGCCTAGGCCTACATGTTACCTGTACACAAGGTTATACAAGAGCTCTGTATAACGTATAGTATTGATATATATTTTACCAAGTTAATTCCGGCAGCAGGTCCTGTAATATCAGCTATTCCTGCTCCAATTAAATAATTTGCATCTTGAGCTTGACAAACAGTCAAAACCACCGACAGCGCCGCGAGAAGACATGTTGCTCCAGCCATGATTCACAAACATGTGAAACCAAAAATAGTAATCGAACGATATTATGCACGCGAGCGTGCATTTATGTGATCGAGACGATTACGTTGGATCCTTCTACTTTTTAAATTGCTTTTAGCACGGCTCACAAAATAAGAGTTCGAATTTAGCAATAAACAGCAGTAAAAGTAGAAACGGATGTTGATATTGTTATCTATAATTGTATTTTTACGTTCAAAATATTTCCTTTTGAAACCGAAACTAGAACAGTTCGTACAGCTATACTAGAGTGAGCGTACTTTTATGTTGTTGAGACGATTGTAATAGTACTAGTATACCGGTAGACATTAGGATGATGATGATGATGATGATATGAGTAAAATGTTTGAGAATTAGTGTGATAGTGATATTGAATGTGATTATTAAGAATGAAAGTATTTAGTTACATATGCATTTAATATGTAGTATATATTATTGCACATGAAAATGAAATAAAAAAATAAATTATAAAATATATAGATATATATTCCACGGCGGTGGTATAAAGACAGTGATAAGAGCCCCTGGAGTATTGAGGGTGCATCTTTCAGAACTATGAAAGTAAATTTAGTTACATATTTGACTGGTGATATAATCACTATCAAACTGCACATACGTGTAGACAATGTTGGCCATTTTAAAACCAGTTTTGTATATTCCATCTTCAATTGCGTTCTATATGGATACATATATCTCGCTTTATAAGTACATGTATGTTGACAATAGGCAAAGTAATAGAATGGTATTGACATGCATTAACCTATGGTGGCTGATTACGGCCATCTCGCGATCGTGTTGTTGTGTTGTCGCCTTGTCGTGTTGTCGCCTTGTCGAGTTGTCGCGGTCTCAAATAGTCCGCTAAACCTGCCTATATTATTAGGCTTATTTAATTAATTTTTTTTTTTTTTTTGCCTAATATATAGTCAGCTCGCGGTACCTCTTAAAAATGTGAAATCGTAGGCCAGATTTGGCCTACGCTACGTCAGCGGCATATTTCTAATATATCGTCCATGCAATGTCGGGAAAACGTACACATACCGTATGTCAAAATACCAGGTCAGAGAAATCACTTCTATTTGGAAGTAAACACATTGCATCATAGTGATACACTAGTTACCCACGAATACAATTCCATATTTATTTCGGCAATGGCATAATGAGGTATAATCACGGAAGCGACATTGTTTTATACACGTTTGACTACAAAGAAACTGCGTGTTTTTGTACAATTATGGGGAAAATCCTCTTCGGATTCGTGGTTTAGGCAAAAAAAAAAAAACAAAAAAAAAAAATTAATTAAAAAAGCTAATAATATAGGCAGGTTTAGCGCGACTATTTGAGACCGCGACAACTGCGACAAGGCGACAACACGACAAGGCGACAACACAACACACGATCGCGAGATGGCCGTAATCAGCCACCATAGGTTAATGCATGTCAATACCATTCTATTACTTTGCCTATTGGTCAACATACATGTACTTATAAAGCGAGATATATGTATCCATATAGAACGCAATTGAAGATGGAATATACAAACTGGTTTTAAAATGGCCAACATTGTCTACACGTATGTGCAGTTTGATAGTGATTATATCACCAGTCAAATATGTAACTAAATTTACTTTCATAGTTCTGAAAGATGCACCCTCAATACTCCAGGGGCTCTTATCACTGGTCTTTATACCACCGCCGTGGAATATATATCTATATATTTTATAATTTATTTTTTATTTCATTTTCATGTGCAATAATATATACTACATATTAAATGCAATATGTACACTAATACTTTCATTCTTAATAATCACATTCAATATCACTATCACACTAATTCTCAAACATTTTACTCCATAATCATCATCATCATCATCATCCTAATGTCTACCGGTATACTAGTACTATTACAATCGTCTCAACAACATAAAAGTACGCTCACTCTAGTATAGCTGTACGAACTGTTCTAGTTTCGGTTTCAAAAGGAAATATTTGAACGTAAAAAATACAATTATAGATAACAATATCAACATCCGTTTCTACTTTTACTGCTGTTTATTGCTAAATTCGAACTCTTATTTTTGTGAGCCGTGCTAAAAGCAATTTAAAAAGTAGAAGGACCCAACGTAATCGTCTCGATCACATAAATGCACGCTCGCGTGCATAATACGTTCGATTACTATTTTTGGTTTCACATGTTTGTGAATCAATGGCTGGAGCAACATGTCTTCTCGCGGCGCTGTCGGTGGTTTTGACTGGTTTGTCAAGCTCAAAGATGCAAATTATTTAATTGGAGCAGGAATAGCTGATATTACAGGACCTGCTGCCGGAATTAACTTGGGTAAAAAATATATCATACTATACGTTATACAGAGCTCTTGTATAACCTTGTGTACAGGTAACATGTAGTGCCTAGGCCTAGCTATTTCAGATATGGTACAGTATATGTACACATGTAGTATAAAAGATTTTTCTTACTAATACATTTGTAGTGTAGTATGATATTAAAAGCTAATTATGTTATTTTCTGCATGCAGTAAAATATTAAGCGGAAACTTATGCATATATATACATGTAGTGGCTATTCCCAGAGAGCTCTATTTGACATGTACATGCAGCAGTGTGTATATGTATATGCAAGATATATATAAACATCATGAAGATTTCATAATGAATGTGTTAACTATGTATAAACTTCGAGTTTTTTCTGATAAGATATGCATCAGAAAAAAACTCGAAGTTTATACAAGTAATAAAGGATCCTCAAATCCAGAAGTGTTCTTTTTAGGATATTGTGGTCAAAATGTTTCGACAGCTGGGCCGCCCGTCATCAGGACCACATCATTATCCTGACCAAAATAAAGGAAAAGAACACTTCTTGGATGTTGACGATCCTTTCTTTTCTGGATTATATATTATATATGTTTTCCACATAAGAAGAAGTTCTACTGAATACCGTAAGGTAAGATAATATATCTATTCATGAAGTGTACCACTATTTGAAACACAGGATGAGATTGGTTCTTTTCCTTTAAATCTTATTCCTGATAAGACATATACACTATATTAGAGCTATAGAGTTTAAAAAAAAATAATATAAGTTATATACATATAATTAGAGAATAAAATTTCAATGATTATTTATTTTTCCAAGGTACTCCAGCATTCCTCTACTTTTTAATTACATAACATGACTATAAATATAATTGTAGCACATCCTAAAATGATGATATGGATTTTGGTAAAACACAAAATATTAACACATTGATTAATAATATTGACAGACATACAGCTCACACCTAAAGACCTTTTGGACTGTTCTAAATCAAAGGTAGACAAGACAATTATGAATATTTCAGGGGTAACATGAGTTAACACATGAACACAAAGTAAGAAATATTAAAATATACAAAACTGAATAAAAGACAATTATGAAAAACAAATTGGCCCGTTAGTATTCATTTCTTGCTTTATCAACCGATCAGGTCAATAATTAATTGTAATATTTTAACCAATTTAAAAAAAAAATGAATTATTTCTTATTAATAAACTCATTTGAGATAACTGTACCCCCTGTTGCAAAGTTAAAAAATTTATATAGTTTGAGTTTTATTTTTTACTGTAAGGTTATAGCATTTATGCTTAAATTTGGCAAACTAATTTGGTA